>JAMZAV010004690.1:0-44465 GCA_024449915.1 Sweltsa coloradensis | reverse complement strand
AATTAAAAAGATCGATTAAATCACTTTATTACAACAGCTAGATTATTGAAATTTATGTGAAATAAATGAACTTACAGATTTAAAATAAGTAGAGTTGAATCTTCACGAAACATTAAATGTTTATTTTTATTTTAGAGGATAATTATAGGAAATGCATTTTCGGCGAATTCGTGTTCAATCAAATGACTGATTCGCAGATGATGACATTTTGGATAGTTGTCAGGAAAGCAGAAATGAAGGACTCTACCATAGACGTACGCAGGGGGGGGGGCTTGCTTCCCCCCTCCCCATTAAGCTAAGCGTTCATTTTTAGATGAGTATTTTTAGTTGAATTGGGTATGATTTGAAAATTTTTAAGTCGAGCCGAGCCGAGTATTTAATGCGTGCTTTTCGAGGGTTCACCGTGTGATTAATATAATTTAAAATATTGGTAGAATCAACTATCTCGCGTTCCACGTCCACAACAAGCACTCGCCCCTGCACGCTCAAACACTGGACACCGCGGCGAATGTTCGAATCCCTACGAAACGAGCGAACCTTCTCGAGGGCATCGCGCGACTCTGATTCGGGAAGTTCCGGGTTCAAAACCCCTCCAAACCGGCAATCCTGACTAAAGTTTTTTTCCGAGGCTTTCCTCAGTTGTTAACGCGAATGCAAGGGATTGAGCCCTCGGACATCCCTCCACAATTATCCTATCCGCAACAACACCAAGCGGGGCATGATTGCACCCTGCATGGGACAGGCTTACCACAAAAATTATTGAATTTATTAATGTTATCAAAATAACTAATGACGTTTCATATCTTAAAAATACGGTGAAAAATCAATTTAAAAAATTGATTAAAAATTTTTAAAAAAATATCCACTTTTTTCTGAATCCTTTATAAGCACTTAACACCTAGCATTTTTGTAATAAAACTAATTTAAACGTGAGATGACGAGGTAAACTAAACCATTGATTAAAGATGGCTTTAACTTTACCTAAATTACATTTTTCTCTCATCATCTCACTTTTAATTAAGTTTCATAACATAAATGCCTTAAGGTATTAAAGTGTAAATAGTAGCCATTCTTACTCTCAAATACGTTTTAAGCCCTCCCCCAAAAAAGTTAACCCCAAAAATCGTTCGCCTCCGACGGCTAGGGCTTTGCCCAAGACCCCGTTTTTTCCCTGTCGGTATGGCGATCGTGCCCCACCCCATTGAAAAATCTATGCGCACGTCTATGGAATCTACAGTCACACTGTTCAAAAAATTATTAAAATAGTTTTTAGATTTTTAAAAAAAGCAGAGAACAGACCATATTTATAACTTTTTTCTGGCTGATTTACTCAAAATATTGATCAACTACGACCGTAGAGCCGTCCCAGTTGACTACTTTGCAAATTTACATAAACGTCGGATACTTTCTTGCCGAGTGAATATCTTTTTGCCAACTGTCAAATGTGTCCTATTCCCTGTTAATGTAGTTTTTATTTACGTGGTCTATACTCGAAAATGTTTTCCAATACATCATTCGATCATGAACTCCTTCACACATGCTATTTTGTATATTATTTTCGCGTACGGATATGTGAATAAAATGATAAATTTAATTGGTAATTATTATCTTGTGTATTTATTTGATAGCCAAATGGTCAAAGCCAAACAGACAATTAAAAAAGGGTCATAAATCCAAAATAATAATAATTTATCAATCATAAATATATTCAAATAAAATCTAATGTTTTATTTGATTTAGGAAAACTAATTTTGGAATAGATATCGCAATTATTGAAAAAATTAACAATTACCTCAGGCGACTATACCGTGCTGGGAACTTAGATAAAATCAGACGAAATCCAGGAACCACTTAAAGGGGTATTTAACCGCTAAACTCAAAAAATATATTTCATTCAGGCTCCCTCGTAATGAATTTAGCAATCAACAGAAAAATTATTGGGGCCACCATGACTTCCCAAAAATTGTCAAAAATGACATTTTTCGAGGTAGGTCCCATCGGCAAAAATCTCCCATAAAAAATAACATGGGGCCGATATTTATGCCCCGTGACCTTAGAGGATTTTGATCCAAAAAAATATTTGCCATTATTGACGTACTCTACAGCCTTTTCTGTAAATTATCTATATTTTGTTTTGTAATTTGGGCAAGTAGTTCGGTCAAAATATGCTGATTACCAAGATGGGGTGTGATTTTGGAATGCATATTTTTGCGTGTTTGAGGGTATATTTGGGCACAGTTTCAAGACACGATGTAATAAAGGGGCATTTTAGATTGGTACTATGCTCTAGTATCTATGTGGACCAAAAAAGAAGCAGGTTAAAGCCGATTTAAGAAATTTCCCAAAACACAAATTTTCGCAAATTTCTGGATCAAAAAAATTAAAAAATTCGTGTAAAATCACAGTTACAAGATATAATTTTTTAAACGGTCATTTTAGTGTAGTATTGGGCTATAGATCACGTGGTAAAAAATAAATTTTGGGGTTTTAGCCCTTTTAAGATTTTTTAATTTGCGACGGCAATCTGTGATGAAGTGATGACCTGGGCTGTCATACATATAACCACATTCGGGTATCCGAATATTGGAATATATAAACAAGAATACAAACTGATACCTTTTGTACTTCCTTGAAAACTAGAAAAGTGCCATTAACAATATAGTACCGACTTAATAACCCCATCCTGTTCTTTATTTTAGTCGCGGCTCTGGGCGCGTTTCGTGAGGACGAAATTGAAATATGGGAGAGATGTGTGACCTACTGCGAATCTCTATGCAGTGACGAAACACATGACAGATGTTGGTCATACTGCATTGATGAACAAGGTGAGCTACATGAGGGACCTCTACGGGTGGCACAGCTCTCAACTCCTAACCCCCGAGTTAGATTGTTACATGCCCAAACCCTCGAGGACAATGTATGCCATTACAAGTGTAGTACTTAGAACAAGGTGAGCTACATGAGGGACCTCTACGGGTGGCACAGCTCTCAACTCCCTAGTTAGATTGTTACCATTCCCCAAACCCTCGAGGACAATGTATGCCATTGCAAGTGTAGTACTTACTAACCGACTATGTTGGCGCGCGACTCTGATTCGGGAGGTCCCGGGTTCAACTCGGACACCTCTTCACAATTGTCCTATCCGCAACATACCTAGTTAGACACCTGGAAGACGGGCATGAGTTGCACCATGGGCAGGCTTCTCACAAAAATTTATTATAACTAGGAAAACGCCATATTCGTTGTTAGACGAGTGATTGAGCCATGTGTTGAGCACACGGTAAGATTCTCTTTCCTCCCACTACCTATAAGGCTGGATATAGACAGCATGGTTAAATCCTCCCTATAACCTAAACCATAGGCTAGAGTGGCGAATTATGGTCTTACAGTTGACGCGCCATTATACGAACTATTTAAACCCATATCATTTATATCTTATAATATATTAATCAACTTAAATGCAAATGTTCCCGGGTACTCAACACATGACTCGCTCACTCGCCTAACAACGACTTCAGCGTTTTCCTAGTCGAGTTGGCTAAGGCGCCCTTATACGACATGTGGGAGACCTGGGTTACATCCCCTGGTCGGGAAAGATTTTGTAATTTCTAGATTGAATTTTAAAAATTATTGAACATGTTTTGAAATGCATATAACGCAGTGTAGTCTATCATCTGTAACAATACTATGGAAAACATAGCCAATACGGAATACGTGAAAATATTGCAAGGTTTACTCAATCTCCGAGCGGAATTCGGGGGTACTTTTAGCGTGAAAATTCGATACATCTTGGTCACAGCTGGTTATTTTCACAGCCTGAAAAAATATCAAACAAAAAGTATTTTTTCAAAAACAAAATCATTGTCGTTAAAATAATTCTTACTCGTTCGAAGCCTATCTTTCAATTTATTATTTCTTGTAGGTTTAAATCGCAACGGATGTTGCAAATTTTGTTAACAATTCCCAGTAAAGTTGTACCGGATGTCTTTTTTTAAATTTCAGAGCAATAGGTTAAGCGATCCGGCTGATTTTTGGCGTACACATACACTCCCTCACTCACTTACAAACACAGCAAAAGAATAAATGGCGTTTATCTTGAATTGTAATTCTCATTCGCTTCGCTCCCTCGTCTAATAAGTGTAGTACATAGTACAAGTGATGTGTGTGTGCAGCACTTGTTCTGGAAAACAGTTTAAATCCTGGAAGGTTATGTCACGGTTTTAATCAAACCCCGGGGTTAGAATCTGGCCTTGGGGGTGGATTTTTGTATATTTTTAAGTGATGTGGATTTACCGTAAATTTACCGAAAAACGCTAAAATCGTTACAAAATTTATTTTGGCCATATTAAGCATATTGGCATAGACGTTAATAGTTTTTGGGATTAGGAAGGTGTATATCAATTAAAAGAGCATAAAATATTCACCTTTATATTTTAATTTACTGTTCCATACAAAGTACAAACTAAACAATGCATTAATTAATTATCTTTGTATGGTTAAATAAATAAATAAGAATAGGCTTGGCCAGTTTAAAAAAAATCATTCATTGAAATAGACTTAAGTATGTCTAGCTACAGAAAAGCTCTTTTCAGATTTATTGATTGAATTTTTTAAAGTGTTAATTGACTTATTTCCACTGCATTCTTGTTGTGTATAAGATAATGATGGAAAATTTTAATATTTTACCATTTTACCGACATGCTCGGTAAATTTACAGTAAATAATATCACTAATTATCATCAATCACAAATATATATATTTAAACCTCGGCTAGGCCCCGAAGGGTGTATATGATCTGAGGGTTAGACGAACTCTTTTGGGAACTTTTCCTGCTTCCAGTTGTCATCCGATCGATATGCAATTTTGCGTAATTGTTTTGAAAGGATATGGTCACTCTTCAATAGTCGAAGATTATTAAACATTATTGCGCATTACGCACAACATAAATTCTTAAATTTACCAATTTTAATGACTACAAAAATCCAAAATCCTAAAATATTTTTTATTTTATTTTGTGTGATAATTAAAAAACCAATGAGCCTCTAGAATACTTAATATACACGACCATAACATATGTGCAAAAGCTGGTAACAATCCGATAAAAACTGGCTACAGAAAAAGTAACAGAAAAAAATCACTGGTATTGCAGACTCTTAAGGGTTAGAGTTATAAACCGTATTCCTGTACGATATCTAAAAGGGGTTAATTTGCAAGGATGCTGAAAAAACGAATTAACAAACACGGTAGGGGTTCAGAGTTAAAAAGGTTCAGGAGTCGGGATCCAGGGGTGGTTATAAATCTTTTTATGCGGGGGAGAGGGTCAGGGGCAATTGAGTTGGAGATGGGAATGAGGGAACAGGGGGGAAGGTAGGAGAGAATTTAAATTTGTCTTAGACCTTATTGTTGGATGAGCGAAGCAAAGACTTCAATTTCACTGACCCCCCCAAAAATTTAGGCTCGGTTGTTTTTTTTTTGTTTTTTTTGTCTGTTTGTTCGCACGATTCCGGGCAAACGGCATAATCGATCTTGATGAAAATTATAGGGGACCTTCGAAATCTCTAAACTTAGACGTGCCACGTTTTTGGGTACAATCGAAGAAATATTTTTCATGAATATTGCACTTTTACGATTTTTTTTCGATTTTTAGTGCGATATTTTCGTGACATTTGGGCCGATTCTGAACAAACGGGTAAGACTACACAGTTCATATTTTACATGGACATTAAGGTTATGGTGATGTAGTACATTGTGAAAAAAAAAGTTGAAAAAGTTAACCAATATCCATAGAATAAACGTACCTATTCGATTTTTTTCGATTTTTAGTGCGATATTTTCTTGACATTTGGGCCGATTCTGACCAAACGGGTGGGGTTACAACGTTTATATTTCACATGGACATTAAGGTTATGGTAATGTAGTACCTTTTGAAAGAAAAAGTTGAAAAGGTTAGCCAGAATCCATAGAATATAGGTTTTAATATTAGTTTTTTTGAGGTTTATAATAACAATTAACAAGTAACAATAGAAACTCAACAACAATCACCTACAATGCATTCAAAAAGCACTTGCAAAGGAAAAGTGGTCCTACGCAAACTAAAAAATTACAAAAAAGCTCATCCATCAACGCGGCGGGACTTAAGCGTTTTCCTAGTTTAAACGATATTAAATCGATCAGGATTGCCGGTGGCGAGATTATAAGGATCCAGGACCTTCCGAATCTGAGTCACGTGACTTATTGGATGAGCGTAGCGAAGATTCCATTTCATTACACTGGAGAAAAAAATCCGGAATGTTTTTTTCTTTCTTTTTTTCGTTTTTTTGTATTTTTGTCTGTTTGTTAACACGATTCCGGCTAAACCGATACTCAAATTGCGATCAAATTTTCTGGAGGCCTTCGAAATTTCTAAACTTAGAACTGCCACGTTTTTGAGCGCAATCGAAAAATTATTTCTCATTAAAATCGCAATTTTACGATTTTTTCGATTTTTTTTTAAGTTCTTCGACGAATAACACCTACATACTTCATCCGATTGTAATGATTTTTTCACAGAACCTCAATTTTATGAATTAATATATTGGTGTGAAATTTGAGCGCGATCGAAAAATAATTTTTCATGAAAATCGCAATTTTACGCTTCTTTCGTCAAAAAAAAAATTCTTCGACTTATAACACCTACATGCTTTATCCGATTGAATGATATTTTTACAGAACCTTAATTTTATGAATTTATATATTTTTGTTATATTTGAGCGCAATCGAAAAATAATTTCTCATGAAAATCGCAATTTTACGCTTTTTTTCGTTTAAAAAACATACGCTCATCCAACAACGCTCCTGAAAAAGCGTTTGCGAAGCTTCCTAGTACTAGACCCAACGATGTCAGGATCAGTTTTGTTTGTTAGAGAACGAAGATTCAAGATTAAAACACACAAACACAAACGCAAAAGTGAAGAAGATAATTATCAACCAATCTATTTTCACAGAGTTGTCAAGTAAGATTTTGCTTCTTTCCTAACGATCACTTTTCTAAAAGATAGTCAGTTATCTACCATCAAGTCAGTGGAAGTCACCCAGTAGCTTTACAGTGCAGCGTTGAGCGCGCGACTCTGATTCGGGAGGTCCCGGGTTCGAATCCCGTCGTGACCGACAATCCTGACTGAAGGTTTTTCGGAGGTTTTTCTCAGTCGTTAATGCGAATGCAAGTAATAATAATTGAAACAATTATTGCCCTGACTCCAATAGAGCTAGTCAGACACTTGAAAAGGGGCATGCATTGCACCGATAGAATGTTTCCCAAGAGTTTTTTTTAATCTTATTTTCTTCTCTTACAAGGTCATAGACTTGATAAAGGTGAGACAGTTTGTGAAGAATAGATGCCCGACTACTGAGACATGCGCGGGTCGGGCGGCTGGAGGGTCTTTCCCAGCGCATCTCTCGTCGTCGTCGTCGTCGTCGTCGTCGTCGTCGTCGTCGAGTAGCGTCTCACAACCAGACTTCTTCCATTCTGACGATTCCAGCAGAATCCAGCCTAGCTCACATGTTTAACCATGATGTATTTGCCCGACATATATTAAACATCTAAATTGAATTGCCCTCCTTATTGTTTCCTATCATCATTTCTCCAGATCTTCTCGCATGTTTTACTTTTTACTTTTACTTACTTTTAAGTAAGTGGACGTGAGTTAAGATTGTAGTGAAAATTGTCTCGAGTCGACTTCAACCGTCTATGTTCCAAACAGAATTTCTAAACACAAATGTATTGGTGCATCGCACAGTTTTGGTATACGTTCCCTCAAAAAAAGGAACTTTGAAAATTTAAGTTACTTCTGCCTGAAAGAAACTTAGTTGTTTTTTACATTCCTTTTATCATCACTGATTTAAATAATAATAATAATTATTCATGCTATAGGAGTTAATTTATCACTCCTTTTATTTATTAAAGTGAGTTTCAACCCATCTAACGAGGCTGGCGCCATTTACGATAAAAAATATATAATTCAAGATGTCACAAGATATTTTTCAAAAATCAAAGTTGGCTATAGCAAGGGGCCCAATCGTACCCCCCCCCCCCTCCTCCCCCCTCTTTACCAGTCAAAGTCTATTTTCTCACTGGTATGGCAGTAGCACAGATAACAGTGTACTCTGTTATCTGTGGCAGTAGGCACTCGACAACGTTAGTGAGAAGGCGCCAACGAGACGAATGCGTTCGCTTTTAGATAAGTTTGAATTGAAATGTTACACAAGTTGAATCCTGTATAGATAAGACACCAATCAAACAGTTGGACTAAGTGAAATAAAATGTCCGATCAGGGACATCGAGTTGAGGTGAGTGTACACACTTTAAAATACTTTTTACAGGTTAAACCTTCTGACATTTATCCCTTTAACGTAAAACATACACAGCTATACATCAGAATGTTAGTAATTGTTTTTTTTCATATGATACAAACTCGAAGTGGCAGCTTTCATTGCTTCAAACAACTTGTTGTTACTCTCACCGTAGCCGTAGATCGACAGCGATAACGATGTAAGTCTTGGAGATTGTCTTTTGAATTTATTAAATACTAGGCCGCTTCGCGAATGCTTTTTTAGTCGCGTTGATGGATGAGCTTTTTTTTGCAAGTTTTTAGTTTGCGTGGGATCTCTTTAATTTTGTAAGTCCTTTTTGAACGCATTGTAGGTGATTGTTGTCAAGTTTCTATTGTTACTTGTTAATTGTTATTATATACCTCAAAACAATTATATTAAAACCTTTATTTCTATGGATTTTGGCAAACTTTTCCAGTTTTTCTTTCAAAAGGTACTACATCACCATAACTTTAATGTCCATGTAAAATATGAACGTTGTAGCCTAACCCGTTTGCCCAGAATCGGCCCAAATGTCACGAAAATGTCGCACGATAAAACTGAAAAAATTGTAAAAGTACGATATTCATGAGACATATTTCTTCGATTGTACCCAAAAACGTGGCAAGTGTAAGTTCAGAGATTTCGAAGGTCCCCTCCAATTTTCATCAAGATCGCATTCTTTGTTTGCCCGGTAGATGGCGAACAAACAGAAAAAAAGAAATAATTCCCGAGCTAATTTTTTGGGGGGTCAGTGAAATTGAAGTCTTCGCTTCGCTCATCCAATACCCATATGACCAACATTTAATCTTCTGCGAAAGTTTGATAACTCCCTGATTCTGATGTTTGGTAAACCTCATATTCATTTGAGTGGGATAGTCTAATAAACCAGTTTTTACTTTTCGTTTTTCTTTTTTAATGTTTTTTCCTCTTTCTTTTTCCTTTTGTACCATTGTTTCTCTTTTACACCACCCCTTTGTTATATTTGATTCATTTATCAATTGCATTTAATATCCTTTTAGAATTCGTTACCAGAATTGTTGTGTTTTAATGCATGTTGTTTTAATATTAATAGTTCAAAATATTTACTTAACTGTAGTTCATTGTTGTGTCTGCATATGTAATTAGATTGATTTAGTTGTCCTCCTTTGTAAATCAGTTTTTTAACTGAATAGGATAGACGTTGAATAAATAATTAAATCAATAAAACCACTGAGACACAAAAATATTAAGACTACTGTGCTTCGTATGAGTTGTCACTTTCGATCGACAATTATTGTTGTTTGAGTCAGTAAATAAGCGTGCGACCCTGATTCGGATGGTTACGGGTTCAAATCCCGTTGAGATCGGCAGCGGCAATCCTGACTGAAGCATTTTCTGAAATTTTCCGTTAAAGCGAATGCAAGCCCTCGTACATCCCTTCACAATATCCTATCCGCAACATACCCTAGTTAGACACCTAAAGAGGGACATGAATTGAACCCTGGGCAGGCTTCCAACGTAAAAAATTATTATTAAAATAGGCACAATTTAATTCGTAGAATATGCATGTTTAGCGCCGTAGTCTTGACACTTTTTTGTGAAAGTGGAGTACATGTTAACCCTGGGATTATATTAAATACTAGGAAAACGCTAAAGTCCCGCCGCGTTGATGGATGAGCGTTTTTTTTGTAAGTTTTTTTTTGCGTTTTGTGCGTTTGTTTGCACTTTTCCTTTGCAAGTGCTTTTTGAATGCATTGTGGAGGTGATTGTTGTCAAGTTTCTATTGTTATTTGTTAATTGGTATTATAAACTTCAAAAAACTCATATTAAAACCTTTATTTCTGTAGATTCTGACTAATTTTTTCAACTTTTTCTTTCAAAAGGTACTACATCACCATAACCTTAATGTCCATGTGAAATCTGAACGTTGTAGCCCTACCCGTTTGGTCAGAATCGGCCCAAATGTGACGAAAATATCGCACTAAAAATTGAAAAACTAATATTAAAACCTTTATTTCTATGGATTCTAGCTAACTTTTTCAACTTTTTATTTCAAAAGGTACTACATCACCATAATCTTAATGTCCATGTGAAATATGAACGTTCTAGCCCCACCCGTTTGGTCAGAATCGGCCCAAATGTCACGAAAATATCGCACTAAAAATCGAAAAAAATCGTAAAAGTACGATATTTATGAGAAATATTTCTTCGATTGTACCCAAAAACAATACACCTCTAAGTTCAGAGAAAACGAAGGTCCGGTCAAATTTTCATCAAGATCGCGTATGCCGTTTGCCCGGAATCGAGTGAACAAACAGACGGAAAAACAAAAAAACAAAAAACAAAAAACAAAAAAAACACCCGAGCTAAATTTTTTGGGGGGTCAGTGAAATTGAAGTCTTCGCTTCCGCTCGCTACGCTCGCTCGCTCATCCAATTATGTTGTCACTGTCCATCTACAAGTTTTGTCACATGCGTTATTATAATTAAAAAGTTGTCTCGCACGGGTTAGTAAATATAGACCCCCCACGCTGTCCTCGGTGGCACATGAGATTAGGGCGCTGTTCCGAAGCGTGTGGCTCTACGAGGACGTGGGTTCGAATCCCGCAAATGGTAAGGGTTTTTCTAATCGTCCTTCATCGTCATATCACCACTCATCGTCTCGAATAACATTAACCGAGACGTGCAGCAATGAAAATAATAATCATCATCGTCATCATCATCATCATAGACCCCCTGGTATTCGTTTCTTCGGCCCTGAAAGTCTTCTCCTAGAAACTAGCCGCGTCATCCGAATTGGGAATGTGGCCCACTGGTCCGGCAAGGAAAATTCCTTTTAGTCCAGTCATGTCTAGATTACTTTTGGATAAGTGGGGGAATTTTAGCCGAAGCCACGTACGGAGACCCTGGCTGGACCTTTCTATTTATACAAATGGTAACTCTGTATATATATTTTATAAAGCGTTTTGTTAGGTGAGGCGATAATTGTCAACTATAGGTGTAACGTATATAACCAAGATGTTTCGTCTAGCAAGATGTTATTACACTAGTTGTTGCAATAGACTTAGGCCTGCTGTGTATTTGTGCAAGAGAGACACAAGTAGCCGGTCGAGTGAGTAAAGTCGGCACACGATACACTTACGACAACAGAACATACACTGCACTTCGGAGCGTGTACAGAGCGGTGACACGTGTATCACAGGTAGACGTACAGTTGATAAGAGGAATAATTACACTTCTATTAACTAGGCCGCGAACCCTTTTCCAGTCGCGCTGATGGATGGGCTTTTTTTTGTTTGATTATTTCTGTCCAATGATTACTAAGTTTTTTGTGTGCATGAGATCTCATTACTTTTTCAAGTTCAATTATTGCAAAGGCCCAAAGACTTGTTTTTTGTACGCATTGTAGGTAATTATATTCAAGTTTCTATAGTTATGCGTGTTATTTATACACCTGTAAAAGGCTTATACTAAAAAAAACACCAAAATCGTTGTTAGACGAGTAAGTGAGCCATGTGTTGAGTACCCGGTAACATTCCCTTCTTCCCCTTTTCCTAATGCCTCCCTAGCCTATTATAGGTTTTAGTGGCGCATTATGACCTAACAGTTGACGCGTCCATATACTAACTAAACTCAAAACCTAATTAATTATACCTATATAATTATTATCAAACTTAAATCTAAATGTTCCCGGGTACTCAACACATGACTTGTTCAATCGTCTAACAACGACTTTGGCGTTTCCTAGTCTAGTTGGCTAAGGCGCCCAATACCCGAAATGTGGCAGACCTGGATTCAATCCCCTGGTCGGGAAAGATTTTGTAATTTCTGGATTGTATGTTAAAATTATTAAACATGTTTTGAAATGCATATAACGCAGTGTAGTCTATCATCTGTGACAATACTATGGAAAACATAGACAGTACGAATTACGTGTAAAGATTGCAATGTTAACTCAATCTCCGAGCGGAATTTGGGGGTACCTTGAGCGTGCAAGATTCGATACACCTTGGGCACTGCATTTTTACAGCCTGACAAACAACAAACAAAAATATATTTTTAAAATCAAAACCATTGTCGTTAAAATAATTCCTATACACATTTGCAGCCTGTTTTTTAATTTATTATTTCTTGTAGGTTAAGATTGCAATGGATCTAGCTGATTTTGATAGCAGTTTTCAGTAAACTCGTACCGGATGTCTGTTTAAAATTTGAGCACAATCTGTTCAGTGATTCGGCTGATTTTCGATTTACACACACACACACACACACACACACACACACAATAAATAAATAAACACACACACACACTGTCCTTGGTCGGAGGTAGACTTTGTTTTCTTTCCCCGCTCCCGCTCTCTGTGCTATTATTGTACCTTAGCATTACAGTGCATTGTGGGCCGCATTCCAACCAAACACTTGTTGTTTGATTGTGTTTTCGGCGTTTTTTGTGTCGTTATCTTTCGGATTTCTTTCTTTTTTTTTAACAAGTTCATCTTGTTCCATTTTTTTTTCTCCTCTTTCGTTTGGTGTAGGTTTCATTGTCGAATTTTTCTTTTTTTAAGCAATTTTTTTACACTTGAAATTTTTTTTTGCATTGTCTAGTTTTTTCTTTCAGGTGAAGGCCTATTCTAGTAGCTTCACCTGAAAGTCCTTTTTTGTGTTTGCTGCACTAGAGTGAACCTCGCCACGCATTCTAGTGTAGTTTTTCGTTTTGAATTTTTTAACTTTTAAACCCCTTTTTGGACTCTGCCATTTTTTCTAAATCTGAGAAAATTTTATATTTCATTGATTTTTCGTTCTTTCTTGTTCAGCTTGCTGCCTGGTCCTCTGGGCAGGTAGCAACTGAGTTGTTGCCTTGTCAGGCGTAGTAATTGTTTTTAATTCAAGATACTTGAGGTTTTTGGCGGGCCCATGAGTCAATCAAGGCCTCAAGATTTTATAGGAAGACCCTGTCCCCGCTGCTAAAGCTGGGACAGGTAAAGAGATAAAATCAGCCCTAAAGCGAGGGCTCAAACAGGTGGTGATGTGTCCCTTGAATCGCAAGGGGCACACCAACCCTGAGATTTCAACAGTGACTGCCCTCAGGCCTTCTCTGGCGGCAGTCCTGCCACTGTTAAACAACTGCCTGCTGCGCTGACTGAATCAGCACAACAGTCTGCAACCGTTCTCCTGTTTTCTCCGCGCCTCAACAGGTCGCTATCTGACGTCCAGGTAGCGACCAGCCCTGTTGAGGCTGCAATCAACAGTTGCTGTGGTGGCTTGGTTCAGCCAGCGCAGCAAACTTGTTGCCCCCGACCCCAAACCCCTACATTACCATTTGGTGTCACAAACCCTCAACTCACCACGGGTGCTCCCTAAACCCCACCTTCCCAGTGGTGTCACCGGCTTTCGTTCCCGAGCCCATACCCGAACGTTACAAAGCCGACCATGGCCCGGGCTGTGTCCGTCGGGCGCGGGTACACGCCCCCAGGATGGGGCCAGATCAACCCTCCACTGGTCAGGCATGTCCAAAGAAGGACCAGGCCATACTGTTTCCTTCAAGAGAATGTCACCATCTCACAGTACATGCGGTCTCTGGCCGATGTCATCGGGGGCAAAAACATCACCTTTGCCTCCAGGATGTCCCAGGGCCGCGTGTGCTTCTATCTGAAAAGTAAGGCCTTGGTGGACACCTTCATGCTTGACCATGGAGGGATACAAGTCAAGGACCATTTCTATCGGCGCGCAGGCTTGTCCCCTCCCGCTGAGCGCCTGGTACTGTCCAATGCCAGCCCCCATATCCCGCCCCGAGCCATCGAGGCCGAGTTGGCCAAACTGGTTCGAATCGTGTCCCCGATGGCGTACATCACCGTTGGTGTGAGGGAGGTTTGACATTGGCCACGTCAAACAGTTTTTCGCCGTCTGATTTTTGTCGTCAAGGCTGAAAACATCAACCTACCAGACTCTGTTCTGGTAGACTTTGATGGGGAGCGCAATCGCGTGTTCCTCAGCTGTGACGACATTAAGTGCTTCAAGTGTAAGCAGACTGGACACATTGCCAGGGCTTGCACAGTCACAGTAAACAAAGCCCCATCTGGCGGTGGAGCTGAAACCCCGTACGGCTGGCGGCAAAAAGAGGAAGGACCTCTTTTGGGATGGGGATGCCGTTGCGTCCACCTCGGCCGCGGGTGCTGGGCAGGGTGAGCCTTCAGCCACTGTGGCCACGGCCCAGTCATCTGCAACGGCTCTCGCTACCAACGGGATGGACTGCGGCGACACTCCCTCTCCCATATCCCTGCTAACCCCAGTGGAGGGAGATGGTTTCACTCCAGTGACAGTAACGCGGAAGCCACGCAGTGAGTCCCCAGCTAAGAAGCGTCAAAAGACAAAACGGGGGGGCAACACAAGGTGAGGTGACCATGCCCCTGGCCGCCATAGAGCTTTTTAAACAGCGAGGAGCCAAACAACGCGCTGTCAACCTGCGCATTCCTGCAGTTCTTTGCGGACGTTAAGGGGCTGCGATCAGCCACTTAAGGTTGCTCATCGTTTTCACCCAAGACGTCGAGGGACTACTGCAGATGCTGGTTTTTGATCAAGCCGGCCGTTAGGGAAGTGCGAGCCATAAGGGCCAGGTTGAACGCCTTCAGGGCACCCCTGCGTAAGGCAAAAAAACTTCTTCGTAGTGTCCGGTGACTACGGTTTCTCCCCTCTCCGGGTCAAACTCGCAAGAGAGCCTCGGGTCCAATGGAGTGGAGTGATGCCAAAAACATGGGAGAGGCAACAATCTTAACCCTAAACAAAAAGAGCGTCCGCAGCGACTTAAGTGGAGTCAGCTGTCTAGTTTCCTCGATCGCCATTTCCCCGACGTCGTCCCCCTTACAGGAGACAAACACGCCTTCAGCACCACTTCCTTTTTTATATCCAAATATACATTCTATTTAAACCCACAATTCAATTTGGGGTACGGGCCCATGATTGGACTTCGAAAGTCGTCCCCCCATGGTGTTTCGTGCTCACAACATTCTCTACCCCGGCTACCTTCAGGAACTTCTCTTGGAGGTTCCTGCCACAAATCGGACCCTCACGTCGTTTCTATTTATTTGCCTCACGACCAGCACTTGGCTTTGGACGTGTTAGGGCTCCTCGAGCGACACATCCGAGACGTGCGTGGTGCTCCCGGGAGCCGATGCCCAGATCCTTGTTGGGGGGGATTTCAACTGCACTTTGAATCCCAATATCGACAGGTCTGGTGGCACCGAGAGGTATCCGCGCCTTGTCAGCCCCTGCTCCGAGACACTGTCACGGCCGCAGAATTTTCCGTTTTGTGGGGGGAGTATCATCCCATTGACCCCGGCTTTACCTTTGTAGGTAATGCCCCCTTTTACAGCGCTTCACGCATCGATCGCTTTTACGCTTCTCCTGAATTCACGACAACGGTGAAAAGGAGTCCGGGTTCTGCCCCGTTCTCTGATCACCTGGCCCTACTTACCACCATGTCACTGCAAACGCCCAAGTTTGCCTCTCCCTATTGGCGTCTCGATAACACCCTTCTCGAGGACCCGACTTATGGGGATTGCATGCGAGAGCTCTTCCTCTCGTTCGAGGCTCGACGCCACCTCTATGCCACCCTACACCACTGGTGGGAAGCTCTCAAGCAGGAGATTCGGACCACGACTATCCGATTCGTTCGACTACGCAGGCAAAATCAACGACGAGACTTTCCCTCCGTCTGGAGCGAAAGAGTCGATCGAATCGTGTCCGGTCCCCTGCTTGCCGGAAACACCACGGCTGACCTAGCTCGCGCTAACGAGCAGGTGCGCGAAGCATACACTCGTTAGAAGTGAGAGAGTGTTGACAAACTCCCGTTACGAGCAGCTACTTGCCACTGACAGTCCTGCAGCTCCAAACTGGCGCGGACATGGCACCGATGTTTCAAAACCCTTTTAAACAACTTCGCTTTGAGGGTCGTGTGGTGTTCCGACGGCATGTCTCTCTGCACAGCCGCACGGCAGCATTTCAGGCCGTCTTTAGTGCCGTGCCCGTGGTCATCGAGGAGGATCGCCGTTTGTACGAGTCTCTGCCGGCGCTCTCTCATCTTCACGAGAGAACCTTGACCGCCCTTTCACCCACCAAGAAATCTCGGAGGCGCTGGGCTCCCTGAACAAGGGGGAAAGGGCCCCCGGGGATAGACGGTCTCACTCCGGAGTTTCTACTCGTTCTTCTGGGGGGGAGCTGTCGGACCCGTTCAGGGGAAATGCTGGAAACTCTCTGGAGTTAGGCTTTCCTCCCAAAGTCGGCTCAGAAATCCGTCCTGACCTCCTGCCCAAATCAGGAGACAAGATGGAGATTAAGAACTGGCGTCCCATCTCCCTTCTCACCGTGGACTACAAAATACTAGCCCGCGCCCTCGCCACGCGCCTGAGCGAGGTGGTGAGTTCGTTGGTGCACCCTGATCAGGGCTACTGTATCCCCGGGCGGACCATTTTCGATAGTCTTCACCTGCATCGGACGTCCTGGAGTACGCCAATGCAGAGGGAGTGCCCCTGGCCGTCCTGTCTCTCGACCAGCAAGGACGTTCGACAGGGTTAACCACGACTATCTATTCCACCTTCTTCGTGCCTTCGGGTTCGGAGAGTCTTTCCTGTCTACCCTTTCGAACGCTCTACGCCGGTGCCACGTGCCATGTGCGGGTGGGGTGTTGCCCGAAAGGCACCCTTTGCTTTTTGGTCGTGGCATACGACAGGGCTGTCCGCTGTCGGGGCCACTTTTCTCTCTGGGCCCCCGAGCCGTTTCTCAGACTCCCGCAGGTCGAGACTGGTTGGCTTCCGTCTGCCGGGCCAACCCGGAAAAGAAGGCTGGTCGCTCCCGGATATGCAGATACTTCACTGCCTTTATCGCAGAAGACCGGGACTTCGACCGCCTCCGGGATGTGTACGGCAATTACTCCGCACAGTCTGGGGCCCAGCTTAAATGCCGTTAAGTCCACGGCCTGTGGGCAGGCAGCTGGGTTAGCCGTCAGGACACGCCACCCCGATTTCGCTTGGTCGAGCGAAGGCACCAAGATTCTTGGCGTCGTGATGGGGAACACCCCTGCCGTGATGGCCGGAGCCTAGAGGATTTGCTGCAGAAGTTCCTTGCAGCAATACTCGGTGGCGTTTTAGGGCGTCTGCCCTTCGCTTCGTGGCCGCGTCCTAGTTTGCAAACCAGTTCCTGGCCCCTAGGTTTGTGGTACACTTTCCAAATCGTGCCTCCCCCTCCGGCTCTTGTCAACCGGATGCAGGGGGAACTAGCCAACTTTGTATTGGGCTGGCAGGAGGCATTGGCTCGTCTTTCGAACCTGTGTGCTCCTGTCAACCTGGGAGGACTCGGACTGGTTCACCTTGCGTCCAAGGTGACCATGTTCCGGATGCTGTTTGCCCTACCGATTTCTGTCCACCTGGATGACCATCCCTGTCACGCCATGACCCGGCACTTGCTCGGAAAATTCCGACATCTGGGTCTTGGATGGCAGGTACTGTTTCATCCGCAAAACGGTGGGGCCTGCAGCCCGGGGCACGTCCGAGTTCCCCCCGCACGGTTCTGGTGGCTTGGTACTCCCTGCAACCAAAGCCGAGAAACTCCCATCCACCCTCTGGGTCTCCGGACGTTCCCTCACTCTGACTTTTCCCCAATCCCTACAGCCACCCCTCCCTTCATCCCTTTCCTGGTCTTTACTGGGATGTAAGACGTTTGGTGACATGCTCGTCGGTGACGAGTGGTTGGAGGTGGACTCCTTGCAGGGTTTTGACGAACTGCCCCGTCGCCCTCGCGAAGCCCTGAGAATCAACGGAAACAGGATCCGAGCTTTCTGCAGCCTCCGCTTCCGTGGGGGCAGGAGATTCCGGGTCCTTTAAACCCTGGCCACCGCCTCTTTTTTACCGCCGCCCGCTCTCCGGGAAGTGGGGTCCCTCTGCTTCCGCATTCCAACAGGCGGTCGATCCTGTTTGAAAATCATGATAGATAGATAGATAGATATTTTTATTCACTTAGACAAGTACAGTGTACAAGTATTACTCTTTGCAGAGAAAGTGAATAGCCCATAATTAATAAATTTAAAAATAAAAGTGATAGTAATTATAATGATATACACAGTGTTAGAAGAAGAATAGTTGAATATAAAGCATAAAAGATAAATTTATATGGATATTGATATTGATATTGATCAAGGGTTGATTGATTGGTCAAGGGGCTTGGCATAGACGGTTCCGCAGAGGGCCAATGGTCCCCAATGACCGGGTCAAATGGAAAGGCCTAGCCCGCCTCACCATCCTTGGGACTCGATTCCGAGGTGTGTTTGGGGCTTCAACAAGAACCGTCTAGCTGACCCCATATTCCTTTATCATGCAGGGGTTGGCCGCCTCCCGCCTGTGCCCCTGGTGCCTGGTCGAGGGGTCAGCGTGGCACATGCTGGTGTCCTGTCGGCAGGCAACACCCCTGTGGCGATTGGCTGGGCTCCCTCATCAGGGGCTTCTCGGACGCCCTAGACTGTCTCTGAGGGATTTTTTATGTCGGTTTCTGGCCCGACAAATCATCCTCTGTCACCCAAATCGATCTTGCCAATTTCGTTCTCGTGTTGGCCAAGAGCACGGTCCCACAGGCTCCTGGTTTGCTATTTCAAGGATGGCAGAGTGCCTGCTCCCTACGAAGTTGTCCTCAAGGCCCGTCTGAAGTCCCGACTCCTCAGGAATATGCTTGGCACCTTGGGCCCAGGACAATAGACGGCTTTGAGGCAAAATGGTGCGATGAGAGGCGCTCTGCTCCATCCTTGATGGGGAGCTCCTCTTTATTCAGGCACCGAACCAGTAAGGACCTTCTGTTTTCATTTAGTGACCGATAGGGTTTGCACTCCCAAACCCTAACATTGTTTATTGTTTATTTTCTCCTTGGTTTTAGTATCTCGACGGAAAGGAAGAAGCCCATCAGGCTCGTCCTCTTTCATTCTTATTCTTTTGTTTCTCATTATATCTTCAAGTCAATTTGATGTTCCGTCACCTTTATGTTCTTTCGGTTATCGTTATTGAGAAACTTATCCTTTTGGAATACGTTATCTCTCCCCTATCGGCCCCTTTATAAATAAATAAATAAATAAATACACACACACACACACACACACACACACACACACACACACACACACACACACACACACACACACACACACACACACACACACACACACAAGCACAGAATAAGCGCCGTTTGAGTTGAATTGTATTCTCAGTCGCTCCGCTCCCTCGTCTAATTAACACCTTTATTTCTAACTAGGAAAACGCCAAAGTCGTTTTTTGACGAGTGAGTGAGCCATTGTGCTGAGTGTTATAGGGCAAGTGCATGTCTTATATTCACTGTACTATACGTTATATCTTAGAGTAGCCGAACTATATTTGACGTCAACATGGCAATCACCATACGAAAAATATTCGATAACACATTAAGAACCGATGGCCACTAATAGCACATGAAGGAACGACAATTTCTCAATAACACATTATTTAGAAGCAATTGTCACTCAATAACAAGTTCAAATACGATCATGATTCAATATCAAAAACTTTCCTATACACTGTTGATTTAATATAAATATTATATGTTAATCGGGTAATTAAAATCACATAATCACGTAATTAAGGTAAGCAGTCACATTTCACAGATTTTTGTCACAGAAACACGAGGACCATTTGGAGAGAGGAAATCTCTTTGGTGGATGCTACGAACAATAGCTCGTCCCTCTCTCTCCATCATTAGAGCATCAGCTCGATGATACCATTCTAAATTGCACGGCTTTAGTCCGACAATTATTCCACCACAAAATAGCACGAGCTTGCGCGACTATTTTTATTCCAATTTTCCAAGTCCTCTGTCGTCGTAACCCAATAAATATAAAAATGGTAATTTTCCCTTTTATAAAAGTATTCTGTTCAGTTCAGTTTGAGTGCAATAAGTATCATTTACTTTTGCTTATTATACAGTACCGGGTATATTTACCCTTAAAAGTAGAATGAACATAATTCCAGAGGAGATAACGCTTTTACGCCATTATTTTTCATCCAAAGCTTCTAGCTGGTAAGTGTACAAAATAAACATGTATTTCAGACAGCCTACTCATATTCATTTTAATATTATAATGTGATTTCGAGGAAGATAAATATCAGTAAAAGCTCAGAGTTTGAATTATTCTTACGACCACCTAGTGGTTAATAATCCCGCTCCTTCGCCTTCCGCTCATCTAATTTATAGAACATCTAAAAAATACTTTGTTGGAAAATAAATAAATTTGCTTCCATTATGTCTGTCACAACACGGACGTAAACATTTTTGAGTGGTGGCTGACGCTACTTATATTGTCCAACTCACTTTCCACCAACAAAATATCTTTCTGACCCCCAACATTGAGTACTCGGTAACATTCCTTTCTCCCCCCTACCTTAGGCCTCTCAGCCTATCATAGGCAAGAGTGGCGCATTATGGCCTTACAGTTGACGCGCCCCTATATCAAGTTAACTTAAAAACCCTATTATTTATACCAATAAAATAACAAAATTAAATGCAAATAGTCTAGGGTACTCAACACCTCACCAGCTCATTCAACCCTTCCACATTTGCGCATTCTTAATTCATAAACGTACAGTGTCCCGTCACAGCATCCTTGAAAAGCTTGCCAAATTAGAATTTGCAATATTAATTTAAACGTAATAGTTCATCTGAGTTCTTTTTTTATAATTAATTAAAACGTAATATCATGCAGATTCTATTTTGCCAAGCTTTTCAAGGATGCTGTTACGGGACACTACGTTTTAAGAATGGGCAAATGTGGAAGGGTAGAATGAGCTTGTTATTTAGATCTCATTTCTTTTGAGTGTGTAAGGTTTGGCTGTATTTTTTACAAGATTTTGTTATGTGTGTGATCTCATTTCTTTTTACAGTTCCATTGCAAAATTGTTTGTTAAAAATATAATAATTTTATCAAAGTTGATTTAATTTCTATGGAATTACCAATTTACAATGGGATATAAAATATCTAGTGGCCCAAAGACTTGCTTTTTGTAAACAATGTAGTCGATCATTGTCAAGTAACTATAGTAACTTGTTGATTATATTCTTGTACAAGGCTTATATTGAAACCTTTATATGGAAGCCTTCCAGACAACTTTTTCATTTTTCTTCTTTTAAAAGACCCTATATCACTATTACCTTAATGTCCATGTAAAATATGAACGTTGTAGCCCCACCCGTTTGGTCAGAATCGCGGGCCGATTGAAACTGACGAATTAGACCGTAGTAGCAGTAGCTATAGCAGTAGCTAGCAGTAGTAGCTAACATCCTTAAAGTGATTTTGAGCATGTTTCAAGCCATTTTTTCACCAAGAAGGAATGCTCGTATCCTAACTAAATTTGGTATGTGTTGTCAGGTACCTAAATCCCCTCGATTTTGATAGTTTTCAAGTTCACATCACGTTTCAAGACGGCTGAGTGACACCTCGAGATCACCCCAACTCTGCTTGCTGTATAAGGTGCCTGAGTGTGTAGCGCACTGCGGCTTGGCTGCGGCGCCCTAACGGGCACCTAAATTGAAACATGTACTCGGCAATACAAAATATTACACCTTTTGACTTACACCTTATGCGCAATATGATCAATATTGTGAACTATGCTTTACACCCCTGCATTATTTGTTTACTACTTGTATTTTATTTATTTATTTATTTATTTATTTATTCAAACTGGACACAAATACAGCCATAGGCCATTTTAACATTGTGCGTTATAAACATAATAACATTACTAACTAACTTATACTAACTTAAACAACCATGATAACAGAGGAAATACGAATCGAAATACATGAATGCATGAACAATGAATGATAGGTCATAGCAAAAACAGAAAGAAAGAAAGAATAAAAATAAAATAAAATTAAAATTAAAATTAAAATTAAAATTAAAATTAAAATTAAAAATTAAATAGCAAAATTAACCCTGGCTAACAAGGGGTTTTACGTTCGTTATGAACTCACGCTGGTTTGCAAAAATGTCTAGGGTGGGTGTGGCAAGTAAATTGTAGGTGAAGGGTAGCCGATAGAAGAGGGAGCGTTTGATGATTTCCAGGCGAGGAATAGGTAAATGAAACAGTTGAGTCGATCTGGTTAGGCGGGAAGGGACATGTAGGGAGAAAAAATTGATTAATGGAGGTCCGAAGATTCCCATTAACGATTTTATGAAAAAACTTAAAATCGGCCAGAGAACGACGACTGGTTAAGGAGCATAAATTGAGAGAAGACATAATTTCAGGTTTTGAAGTGTTCTGAAAGTTTGTAACTCGATGTTTAACAATTGAAAGAAAAAAAGACATAACACGATCCAACTTCTTCAGATTTGACGGAGCAGACATAGCCCAAATTACAGAACCATATTCCAACGACGGGTAGCACACATGCAGTGAAGTAGGTTCGAAGGGCCATGACGTCACGAATTTCGGTGAAACGGTACATCATTCCAAGAAGACGCATGGCCCTGGAGGTGACTGTATCAATATGATCTACAAACAGTAGTTTCCCATCCACAGTCACTCCCAGGTCACGCTGCTTCTCAACACGCTGAATCACTTCACCACCCAATTGATAGCCATGGAGAAGGGGGACACGACGGAGAGTTATAGACAGTATTGAACATTTCCTGGGGTTCGGGATCATTTCCCAGTCAGAGCACCAGCGGTAAAACAAGTCAAGTCCGCGTTGAAGCATGATTACATCACTTGCACCCCGAATGCGTTTCATGAGTTTGCAATCGTCAGCATACAACAGGAAGTCGCAAATCCAGGAGTCAACGGAGTCTTGCATATCATCCATGAAGAGTGTGAAGAGGAGGGGCCCAAGGACACTTCCTTGGGGGACCCCAGAGGTCACACTGACCCAACCGGATTCGACCCCAGAGATGACGACGCGTTGAAGACGGTTTTTAAGGAAGCTGGCAATGACAGCAAGGAAATTACCGTGAATTCCGAAGCGATGTTCGATCTTGTGCAATAGATGCCTGTGACTCACCGAATCGAAAGCTTTCGCAAAATCGATGAATGCAACATCGAGTTGCTCTCCGGCTTCCACAGCAGAAAATTGCCTCTTGTTGTAACATCACTAAGTTGGTCTGACAGGAATTACCTGGTAGAAATCCGTGTTGAATTTTGCGACAGGTGTGGTAGTGTAAAAGTTAGGAGTCGCTGGTGAATAATTCTCTCACAAATCGGGGGACAGAATGGGAAGAAGTGAAATAGGTCTATAGTTATTAACATGTTTCTTGTCACCTGATTTTAATATGGGGACCACGTTTGCCGTTTTCCAACAGTCCGGAAACACACCACATGAAAAAATTTTGTTGAATAAGATGGACAATGGGAAAGCTAATTGAGGTGCAGTACGTTTTGATAAAAATTGCACTAATGTTATCAGGGCCAGTAGCACGGTGCGGAGATAGTTTGGTAATGAAATTGCGTATTTCCCTCTCATCAGTTGTAAGACAAGCGAGAGAGAAGGTACACTTCGTTTGCAGGGGAGATGTTATCGGATGGGTAGTAGGCGGGAAAAATTGCTTGCAAAGTGGTCATTGAAAAGGGCGGGTCTGTGATGTTCGGTTGCAGTGTTATCGTCTGAGTACACTTCGAGGGGAATTCTTTCGGATTTCCTACGTGAATTTATTAGTGACCAGAACCTCTTCGGATTAGACGCAGTTTCACTAGTAATTTTGTCAGTGTAGTTTTGTAGTCATTTCTAGACAACGTCTTTGCAAGTCTCCTAGCATTCTCATACGTGAGGCGTGTGTGCGGACTCGAGGAATCCTTCCAAAGCTTCCAGGCTTTGGTTTTTATTATACAACGCATTCTTAGTGAGGTCAGTCATCCAGACAGGAAACTTGTGAGATTTGATTTTACGAGAGGGTACGAATTCGGCAATAATATTATGAATCCATTCATTGAATCTTTGAACTGCGCTGTTTACATCGAGTTCCTCGAATTGTTGCCAAGGAAGGGTATTCAACGCATCTGAAATACCAGGCCAATTAGCCTTACGCCAACAGGGGGTCGGTCTCAAAGGAGTAGAGTGGTGGCGCCGATGGACAATGGCAGGTAGTGTGAGTGTCGTATCCAAAGACTCGTGGTCAGACTGAAAAATGTTGCGACTCGGCGTAACGGTGCAGGTGTCTGGCTCGAAGCTCGTCAACACAAGATCCAGTGTTGCCAGGTTTCTTGTGGGGTGGAGGCACAGTTGTTGAAGTCCAAGTCCGTTGATGAAGTTATCAATGAACCACCTGTCACTGACGTCACTCGCAGTGCCCGACTCAGAAGAAGACCACTTAATTCCCAGGTTAAAGTCCCCGAAAAGCAATACGCGGCCGTGTGCAAGTGCTGCAAGAACCGAATCAAGACACGCTTCTAGAGACGCGATTGGGCTACGAGGGGGTCTGTAGTAACATCCAATTAGAAGTTTATTACCGGGAATGCACAGTTCCGACCATACTATCTCACAGTCACGATTAAGGTCAGGCCTAGCTCTACAAGGCCACTTCGAGTTAATGCCTATCAATACTCCACCTCCCGAGAAGTTCTATCACGGCGAAAAATGTTGAAATCTGATGATATTGGAATTTCAGCATTGGTTACGTAGTCACACAGTTTAGTCTCCGTAAAGGCGATAACATCGTAGCACGTTAAATCATTCCAATCAGTAACGCAATCGGTAAATTTATTTTTAAGGCTGCAGACGTTTTGGTAGTAGGTGTTCAATGTCGTTTGCGGACCAGGATTCAGTGAAACATCGCCCGACAGTAAAATTAGATACACGAGCAAGTGCGACAACACTGGAGAGCGACCACGAGCAGCCCCGCGTTTGGGGGTAGCGAGCCCATGGGCAGGCAAGCCAGCGACAACACTCGCGGAAAAACTAAAACTGCGTTTAGAGAACAAACCTATCAACACACCGTCACAAAACTCATCACTCGGACGCGAGATGACACCATAATTCATCTTGACGAGACACAAGAAAATGTATTAATATGTCATTAATTATGTCCGGTTTTTCAATCATGTTATAAAGTATTGATTTATCACTAATAAGAATCAATACTATAGTGTTTAATGTGATTCTGCCTTTTAATTTAAGGGTAATATTTTTTCATTTCAATTAAAAAATAATTGATCGATAATTCACGTTTAAATACACAAACAAAATATTTTTTCAATTTATAATTTTTTAATTATTCTGATTTCTTTTTAATTTTCTTTAATTAATTATATTAAATGAACTAGGACCACTATTAACATATTTAATTGTTTCACATTGTAAGTACGGAAAAAGCCCCTATTCATCGTGTGCCTACAAAAATAAAGTTAATGCATATAGGCCCTAACAGGTTTTCCCTTGCCTATTAAGAATTATTAGTTTAACGTTTTATACAGTAGGTGTACATCTGTGGTACAATGCTGATTTTAGAACAATAAATGCGAAATATTTGGATGAGCGTAGCGAGCGAAGCGAAGATTCCATTTCATTACACTGGAGAAAAAAATCCGGAATGTTTTTTCTTCTTCTTTCTTTCTTTCTTTCTTTCTTTCTGTATTTTTGTCTGTCTGTTAACACGATTCCGGCCAAACCGATATTCCAATTGCGATGAAATTTTCTGGAGACCTTCGAAATATCTGAACTTAGAACTGCCACGTTTTTGAGCGCAATCGAAAAATTATTTCTCATTAAAATCGCAATTTTACGATAATTTCGATTTTAAAAAAAAATTCTTCAACTTATAACACCAACATACTTTATCCGATTGTAATGAATCAACAGAACCTTAATTTTATGTATTTATATATTTGTGTGAAATTTGAGCGCAATAAAAAATTATTTTCTAATGAAAATCGCAATGTTACGCTTTTTTTCGTTTATAAAAACATAAGCTCATCCAACAACGCGCCTGAAAAAGCGTTTGCGAAGCTTCCTAACTGATAGATTTGAAAGAGGCAGAATAATAATTATTGGTAAAAGTAGGGCAATTTCTACATCAAAAATTAAGAAGATTACTGCAATTAGGAAGAATCGTAAAGAAAAGGGTAATCGTGAAGAACTTTTTGGATCAAATCCACATTCGAAGGGGGATCTTTTTTCTCGGTCAATAATTGACTTTTTTGAAAGAATTGATGCTAAAGATATAACTACGACGGATAGGGTAATGATTAATAAGAAATGAAAATCTTCTTACTACACATAACTTTTTGGATGAGCGTAGCGAGCGAAGCGAAGATTCCCATTCACTACACTGGAGAAAAAAATCCGGAATGTTTTTTTTCTTCCTTTCTTTTTTTTCTTTTTGTATTTTCGTCTGTTTGGTAACACGATTCCGCCTAAACCAATACTCCAATTGCGATGAAATTTTCTGGAAGCCTTTGAAATCTCTGAACTTAGAACTGCCACGTTTTTGAGCGCAATCGAAAAATTATTTCTCATTAAAGTCGCAATTTTACGATTTTTTTCGATTTAAAAAAAAAATCGACTTATAACACCTACATACTTTATCCGATTGTAATGATTATTTTACATAACCTTAATTTTACGCATAATTATTTTCGCGTGAAATTTGAGCGCAATCAAAAAATATTTCTTATGAAAATCACAATTTTACGATTTTTTTATATTTTTAAAACATTCTTCGACTTATAACACCTACATGCTTTATCCGATTGTAATGATTTTTTCACAGAACCTTAATTTTATGAATTAATATATTGGTGTGAAATTTGAGCGCGATCGAAAAATAATTTCTCATGAAAATTGCAATTTTATGCTTTTTTCGTTTTAAAAAACATTTCTTCGACTTATAACACCTACATGCTTTATCAGATTGTAATATTATTTTTTTATAGAATCTTAATTTTATGAATGTATATATTTGTGTGAAATTTGAGCGCAATCGAAAAATAATTTCTCATGAAAATCGCAATTTTACGCTTTTTTCGATTAAAAAAACATACGCTCATCCAACAACGCGCCTGAAAAAGCGTTTGCGAAGCTTCCTAGTACTAAGTTAGTTCAAAAGATTGCGTCATTATTTGTCAGAAGTCGTTACCAAAGTACCTAAGTCTAAAACCAAATTATATATGTTATGAATATATGAATAATGTCACTAATGTGATGACAGTAGTAAACACATTAAGGATTTTATGAACCAAATATGTCACAACTTCATAATATGAACATTAAACATGCATTAACATAATATGTTTTTCTGCAATCTCAAGGTTACCCTAATTAACACAACAGATTCCTTGGAGTCAGGTGTAAACAATTAAAAGTTTCCAATGTTCGGTTCCATCGAAACTGGTACCCAAGAACATTCAAGATATTTAACAAATAATCTTGGATTTGTATTCTAATTTTGTTATTACCGTCAAAACTCGAAACTAAATGTGTGTTTGTGTTGGGGGGGGGGGGGGGGGGTGTTAGCACTACTAATGGTAAATGCTTCATTGTAGCATTTACCGAATGAAATATTGTTTGCCCAACTCAGTCGAATATCAAAATTAAAATTTATAGTCTTACGTCTTACTCTTACCTCGTATTATGTTAAAATATATCATCAAACAAACATAACATAATATTAATAAAATATATTAAAAACACTTCCACATCAAAGAAAACACTCTTAAAATCTCTAATTAAAAAAACTAATACCAATGTTGCACATCTTTCACTTTTTAAGTCACTTGGCAGAAGACTCCACAACGAGACAGATCGAATCAAAAATTAATTCTTGTACCGACGAATTATTATTATTTATTGAAATTTACTTGGCCAAAGGGAAGGAAGGCCAACGCAGAGCACGGACGGACAGCCCTCTGTAGCCTCACCGACGAATGTAGCTCATGCGTTAAAGGGGCTATTTGCCCCCCGCCCCCCCCAATTGTTTTTAACACATAACTATAGCATAATACTACACTAAAATTAACGTTGAAAATGTTTTAACATGTAACTGTGAATTCACACGAGTTTGTATGTTTTTTGATCATGACATTGGAGAAAGTTGGAGTTCTACTTTTGTGGAATTTCTTAAATCGGCTTTAATCTGCTTATTCTTTATTCCACGTAGATACTAAAGCATCGTACCAATCAAAAGTGGCTATTTATAACATCGAGTCACGCATAAATATACACTCAAACACGCAAAGATATGCATAACAATATAACACATTTGCTTGGTAATCAGCATATTTTGACCAAACCACTTGCCCAAATTACAAAACCAAATATATCGAATTTACATAAAAGGCTTCCGAGTACGTCAATAATGGCCAAATAATTTTGGATCAAAATCCTCCAAGGTCACAGAGCATAAAGATCGTCCCCATGTTATTTATTATGGGAAATGTTTGCCGATGGGACCTAGCTCGAAAATTACCAAATTTGACAATTTTTCTTCGGGTCAGTCATGGTGGACCCAATAATTTTTCTGTTACTTTCTAAATTCATGACTAGTTATCCCGAAATAAATATATTTTGTGAGTTAAGCGGGTGAATAAGCCATTAAGTGCTCTACCCTAATTCTAATTCCCCCACCGGCAATCCTGACTTAGTTTTCCAGAAGTATTCTTCAGGTGTTAATGCGAATGCTGGGATTTAGCCCAGTGTGATTTGTAAGTTATTCTTTTACGTTGACAATAAAAACAAAAATATAATATAATATACTTGAAATTAATATGTATAAATTCAGTTCATTTAATAAATGTAATGTTCCTTCTTTTTCGGTTCCTCTTTGGTTTTTACATTCAGACTGGTTTCTATTATATATAATGTAAAGCTAGCGAATAAATCGAAAACTACATCATACGGCTGCGATGTTTTCCGATATCATGTAAGTGTAGAGAGTAATTAGTTCGCCCTGTAAATAGTGATTAGTGTGGCAGACGGGCACTAATGACCAGGGCAGACAGACAGACGGACAGACAGGTATATATATAAAATCTAGTCCGACCTGTTGTCAAGTCAATCGAACAAACTACGATCCAAGCCAAACAGCAGAAGATGAAGATTGTCGTAGTCATGTTCTTGGGTAAGTGTTTGCACATTCATACTCTTGTAGGGTTGGTTGTGTTAGCGATAGTGTATATGAAAGTAATTGGCTATGGTTGTTTTACCTTAAACTTAATTCACATTTCTACTAGATTCTTGAAATTTGTTTTGTTAAATAAAAAACGCATGTTCTTTATCCTCTCAGTAATTAAAATTTAGATTATATTTGACGTTCCTTGGATAATACACTCAACTTTTTCAAAATATGTTTGGTTGGTTATTTTTTTAACACAACAGCTGGATTGTTGAAATTTGTTTTGTTAAATTAATAAACTAACATATTTTGAAAAAGTCGAGTGCAATTTAAACGAAACACCAAACACGTTTTTCATTTTAATAACTTTATAGGACATGCATTTTCGGCGAATTCCTGTTTGCTCGACTGACATGATACCGTAGATGATTGACATTTTGGATATTTTTTTTGTCCCGAAAGCAGAAATGAAGGACTCTACAGTCACACTTTTCTAAGATTTGGTTTAACATAGTTTTTAGATTTGGTAAAAAAGCACAAAATTGACCATATTCGTGATTTTTTTCTGTCTGATTAACTCAAAATATTGATAAACTACGACCTTAGAGCCTTCCCAGTTGACAACGTTGCAAAGTTTCATGTACGTCGGATACTTCCTTGCCGAGCGAACATCTATTTGACAACTGTTATCTGTGTTTTATTCCCTGTTCAATGTAGGTTTTATGTACGTGGTCTATACTCAGAAATGTATTTCAATACATCATTCGACCATGAACACCATCACACATGTTGTATTGTAGATTTTCGCGGAGAGATAATATTATTATTATTATTATTATTATATTATTACGTCCTGGTGGTCTAGTGGTTAAGACGCTCACCTGGAATGTGGGAGATCCGTGGTTCGAGTCCCGGTCGGGGCGGACTTTTTTAATTTCTGGATTGTATTAAATAAAAACAATTACACCTACGGGAGTGTTTCCCGATCAACCAAATCGAGAAATAAACCCTAGCTCATACCTGCGTAAGGTAATGACATTATAATTAATGTTTGGTGGACAGTTCAAAGGCAGCAGATATTCGTTGCAGTGCTGTTCCATCCATTCAGATGTACTAGGACTAGGAAAACGCTAAAGTCCCGCCGCGTTGATGGATGAGCGTTTTTGTAAGTTTTTACTTTGCGTGAGACCACTTTTCCTTTGCAATTGCTTTGTGAATGCATTGTAGGTGATTGTTGTCAAGTTTCTATTGTTACCTGTAAATTGTTATTATAAACCTAAAAAAACCATATTAAAACCTTTATTCCGTGGATTCTAGAAAAAAATTTCAAATTTTTCTTTCAGAAAGCAATACATCACCATAACCTTAATGTCCCATGTAAAATATGAACGTTGTAGCCCCACCCGTCTGGTCAGAATCGGCCCTAATATCACGAAAATATCGCACTAAAAATCGAAAAAAATCGTAAAAGTACGATATTCATAAAAAATATTTCGTCGATTGTACCCAAAAACGTGGCAGGTCTAAGTTCAGAGATCTTGAAGGTCTCCAAAAAATTTCATCGCAATTGGAATATTGGTTTAGCCGGAATCGTGTTAACAAACACTCAAAAATACAAACAGAAAAAACAAGAAAAACGAAAAAAATCGTAAAGAAGCGATTTTCATGAGAAATAATTTTTCGATTGCGCTAAAAAAAGTGGCAGTTCTAAGTTTAGAGATTTCAAAGGTCTCCTGAAAATTTCATCGTAATCGGAGTATCGGTTTAGCCGGAATCGTGTTAACAAACACACAAAAAATACAAACAAAACAAAAAAGAAATACGAAAAAGTCGTAAAATTGCGATTTTTAAGAGAAATAATTTTTTGATCGATTTTTCGTACGGTGCAGTTCTAAGTTCAGAAATTTCGAAGGTCTCCATAAAATTTCATCGTAATCGGAGTATCACTTTAGCCGGAATCGTGTTCACAGACACACAAAAATACAAACAAAAGAAAAAAAGAAAAAAAAAATTCCGGATGTTTTTCTCCAGTGTAGTGAAATGGAATCTTCGCTTCGCTCGCTACGCTCATCCAAAAACGCTAAAGTCCCGCCGCGTTGATGGATGAGCGTTTATTGTAAGTTTTTGTTTGCGTTTTGTGCGTTTGTTCGCACTTTTCCTTTGCAAGTGCTTTTTGAATGCATTGTAGGTGATTGTTGTCAAGTTTCTATTGTTACTTGTTAATTGGTATTATATACCTCAAAAAAATTATATTAAAACCTTTATTTCTCTGGATTTTGGCAAACTTTTCCAGTTTTTTCTTTCAAAAGGTACTACATCACCATAACTTTAATGTCCATGTAAAATATGAACGTTGTAGCCTAACCTGTTTGCCCAGAATCGGCCCAAATGTCACGAAAATATCTCACTAAAAATTTAAAAACTAATATTAAACCCTTTATTTCTATGGATTATAGCTTACTTTTTCAACTTTTTCTTTCAAAAGGTACTACATCACCATAATCTTAATGTCCATGTGAAATATGAACGTTGTAGCCCCACCCGTTTGGTCAGAATCGGCCCAAATGTGACGAAAATATCGCACTAAAAAATCGAAAAAATCGTAAAAGTACGATATTCATGAGAAATATTTCTTCGATTGTACCCAAAAACAATACACCTCTAAGTTCAGAGAAAACGAAGGTCCCCTCAAATTTTCATCAAGATCGCATATGCCGTTTGCCCGGTAGAGAGCGAACAAACAGACAGACAGAAAAAAAAAGAAAAAAACGAGCTAAATTTTTTGGGGGGTCAGTAAAATTGAAGTCTTAGATAAAATCAGACACTTCATTTTTCATTTCATTCTATTTTTTCATAATCTGTAACTTATTTTACTTATTGTTAAACGTAATTTGTATAAATGTAAATTAATTTCTTTTTGTTATTCTGTGTCTTAAGGCAACCTTAATGTAAAGGCAGAGCTTTGTTTAATAAATAAAGTTGTACTATTATACCACGTATACAAAAAACTTTAAGAAAATACAGCCTAACCTTACACACTCAAAAGTAATGAGATCTATAAAAAAGGGCCAAGCTCATCTACCCTTCCACATTGTCGCATTATTAATTCATGTACGTACAGTGCCCCGTAGCAACATCCTTGAAAACCTTGACAAAATAGAATTTGCAACTATTAATTAAAAGGTAATAGTTCATCCAAATTCTATTTAGCCAATTTTTGCCAAGCTTTTCAAGAATGTTTTGACGGGGCACTGTAAATGTGATTCATCCATGAATGTGAATGAAGTGGGAATGTGGGATGGCCCTTCTTTAGATTTCATAACTTTTGAGTGAGTAAGGTTTGGCCTGTATTTTTACATGTTTTTTGTATGCGTGGAATCTCATTACTTTTGCAAGTTCTACTGCAAATGTTTGTTAAATAGAACAAGATCACTAAGTAGTGTTTATTCGCCATGGTAATTTGTCAAATATTCGTTGCCCCAAAGAATGTTTTGTACGTATTGAGTGATTATGTCAAGTTTTTATAGTTTGCATATTTTCTGATTTTATGCCTGTAAAAGCATATTTAAACCTTTATTTGGGGCCTTTCAGCATATTTCAATTTTTTATTTCAAGGCACTTTATCACATTGCTTTAACGTGCCAATAAAAAACATTTGGTCAGGGATCGCTGGGCATTGAATGCGACATTAGTATATGTAGCCAGTAAAGCTATATTCTTAAGTTTTAAGCCTGTTTCAATTCTTTTTTTCACCCAAAAGGAATGATCGTTACTCAATAAAATTTGGCATGTGTTCTCATGTACCTGAATCCCCCCGACAATGACAGTTTTTAAGTTCATAGCACGTTTCATGACTGCTGGGTGACACTTCGAAAACACCTCAAACTCTGCTTGCTTTTTTCAAAAGAAACTTTAGTAGAACAGGTGAATGATATTTAGCAATTAATTGAACTTAAGGCTATTCCAGAGCACTCTTACCGATATTTTGAAAGTCAACGGAAAATGGCTAAAAGTTGGTTGGATGAAAGATGAACTTGAATAAAAAAGGGGAAAAAATAACTTTTTTTTGGACGGGACAAAAGCTCTATTTTGGCCATTATATGCAAATTTTGGGTCATTACGGAAATGAATGTTTTGGATGCAATATTTAATTTTTAGCTATGATTTTTTTTTATTGCTTCTACACACCTTTGTCTCTGGACTGAGTATAAGGGAAAAGAATTTTCTGAAATAATGTTCGATGTACGATTTTTTTGTCACATGGTACAAAAAAGAGTTTTGAACCGGAACACGAAAAAAATCGTTCATCAAAAGTTATTTCATAAAATTAGTTTCCCTTGTATTCAGTCCAGAGACAAAGGTGTGTTGAAGCAATAAAAAAAATCATAGCTAAAAATTAAATATTGCATCTAAAACATTCATTTCCGTAATGACCCAAAATTTGCATATTTTTGCCAAAATAGAGCTTTTGTCCCGTCCAAAAAAAAGTTATTTTTTTTTCCTTTTTTTATTAAAGTTCATCTTTCATCCAACCAACTTTTAGCCATTTTCCGTTGACTTTCAAAATATCGGTAAGAGTGCTCTGGAATAGCCATAACACTGTTCTTAGGTGGGAAAATAAGTTTTTACTAGGAAAACGCTTAAGTCCCGCCGCGTTGTTGGATGAGCGTAATTGGTGCATTGAGCTGCCATGTGTTATGCGAATTTTCTGTTGTTCTGTGACAAAATTATTACAAAGTCGAATAATTTTTTTAAATTAAATTAAATAAAATAAAAAATTGACTTTATTTTTTAATTTTTTTTATGAATCGTAATTTTAAAAAAGGAAAAAAATCGTAAAATTGCGATTTTCATAAGAAATAATTATTGATTGCGCTATAATTTTACAAGAATATATTAATTCATAAAATTAGTTCTGTGAAAAATTCATTACAATAGGATATAGATGTAGGTGTTATAAGTCAAGACTTGTTTAAAAAAAGAAAAATATGTAAATTTCGATTTTCATGAGAAATAATTTTTCGATTGCGCTCAAATTAACACGAATATCTTATTCATAAAATAAGGTTTTTGTGAAAAAATCATTAATCGAATTAAGCATGTGGTGTTAAGTCGAAAAAATATTTTAAAATTGAAAAATTCAAAATGGCGATTTTAATGAGAAATATTTCGATTGCGCTGAAAAACGGAGCAGTTCTAGGTTAGAGATTTCAAGTCTCCAAAATTTCCGCAAAGTATCGTTTTTTGCAGGAACGTTTAACAAAAACAAAATCGAAGAAAAAAACAAAAAAGAACAAATTATTCCAAAGAAAGTGTATTTCTGGATTTTTTTCTCCATTTAAGGTGAAAATGTTTAATCTTCTTCCCTGAAGTGTAGCTCATCCATTATGTTGAATATTTTTAAAAAGTTTATTCTCTTTCACAGGCAGTACATTACAAAAAATACAACATTTTTGAATTAATTAACATCAACTATATGGATGGAAATTTTTTCCAAGAAGTTTGTATTTTTTGATTTTTTGCAAATGTGAAAAGCAAAATTTTTTTTAAATTACTATCCCGTCAACTAGTAGATAGACACTTACTTTTAATCGAGGGGTTAAAGTGGTTTTTGTTTTCTTTGTAAATACCTTAAAAAAGTGGAATTGCGATTTTGTCACGTAGCAGTGGTTATTGTTTTGTTCAGAGTTTGTTTTTTGAGGCACTTTCCCAATGTCTGCCCTTTTTTTCTTCGAGAAAGACTCCGTCACCTTGCCTCTCGTGCACCCCTCAAGCTGGGGGGGGGGGGGGGTCATGCTTCTGGACCAGCCGGAATGGGCTCATGGTCAGTCACGTATCCTCGCTTATGTGACTGAGCATGCTGCCTGACCCTCTGTAGTGAACTTTCAAAAGTTTTCTACTCCTCAAGCTCCCCGTGTGTTTCCAGGTGTTTCGTCCCCCTCAAGCTCACCGTGTTTGCGTTGGGTTTCTCCGCTTTTAGCGAAACTTGAGGTCTCACGCTTGGGGAAACACCGATGGTCTCACCTCAGGTTAAAGTGACCTCTGGGACCTCTATCGTTAAAGTACTCGCTGACTCTTTTCTAAAAGCCGCCATCTTTGCTCAGATCACCAGTTGCTAGGATCTCATCATCAAGCTTTTCCAGGACCCCTCAGGTTTCTGCCCTCTGGTTCTCGGGTGGGCGGTTTGCGTCATTCTTCCCTCAAGAAGCGCAAATCGTCCTCCCTGGGCCCCTCCTTGCCCTGGCCATTGTTCTTATCACATGTCTCGTTCATTCAGTCCTCTGATTCCAGTCCTAGACTTTGATACAACAGTGATTGGGTTGTTTCTCTGCGTGGGTTGCTTCGTCAACGTATCCATCAGTGTATTACTTGCCACAAGTTTCGCACTTAGCCCCTCCAGCCTCAAATGGCTGATCTTCCTGCATCCCGCGTGCAAAGCTCTCGAGTCTTTTCTCATGTCGGAACAGACTTCGCCGGATTTTTCATGGTAAAATCCAGCATGCTTCGGAACGCACCTCTCACCAAAGGGTATCTCTGCGTTTTCGTATGCATGGCCACGAAAGCAGTCCATCTCGAAATGGTCTCAGAGCTGTCCACGGAAGCTTTCCTGGCTTGCCTTGACCGATTTCTTTCTCGGAGAGGCCTACCCTCAGACATTTATTCTGATTGCGGTCGTAACTACGTAGGAGCAGTTAGGCAGCTCCGTGAACTTTACGACTTTCTTTCACACTCCGAAGTCCCCGTATCCAGTGCACTTGCCTCTCGTCAAGTCCATTGGCATTTTAATCCCCCTTATGCCCCTAATTTCGTCGGCCTCTGGGAGGCAGTAATTAAATCTGCCAAAGCTTTACTCTACCGGCTCATTGGAGACACCTTCCTCACTCATGAGGAGCATGCCACATTATTCGCTCGCATTGAGGCCGTGCTCAATAGCCGTCCTCTATGTGCCCACTCCGTTGACCCTGCTGAAGGTATCAATTATCTTAGTCTTGGTCACTTTCTAATCGGTGCTCCCCTTCTTTCTCCCCCTGAACGTCTCCTGGACGACAACGTCAAGCCCTAGGCTCGTTGGCGTCGTGTTCGGCAGCTTGGAACCGCTGGTCGAACGAATATCTGCATACGCTAATGCAGCGTAGCAAGTGGGTTCGTAGAAGCTCCACGCTGAAGGTAGGGGACGTAGTTTTTTTCTTTTCGCCCTCTACTAGTCCTCTTTCTTGGCCGATCGGGCGTGTGAAAAATCTCTTCCCCGGTCGTGATGGTGTTTCCCGCGTCGCCTCAATACGTTTGGCGTCCGGTGTTCACACCAGACCAGTCAATAAACTGTGGTAACGCTTCCTTAACCGCGAAGAGAGCTTCTCGGATCGTTTCTTTCGTTGGTTTTTGATTTTGGTTTGGTGTTTCGTACTAGTTTTAGAAAAATGTTTTTCGTTCATTTTTGGTGGGCAGTTGTAAGCGCCAGTGTTCTTTATAGTAAAGTTCTAGTTTTGTTTATTTCCGCTTCATGTCTATTCTTCTTTCTGTCTTGTTGATTCACCCTGTGTTTCCCCTCTTTTCCCTACTTAACTATTTTCGTTATCTGTTCTTGCCCTGACATTGCGTCTGTCTGTCTGTTGTCTGCCTACCTTCGTAGGACTCAGTTGTTCTCTCGCCTGCTTAGGGAGCAGTTCTACCTGTCAGTCTCTGCCACAGTTCTCCGTTTAATGCAACAGTGCAAACCAGTGATTATTCAGTCGGTTCTCCATCTATTTTCTTCAAGATTTACGTGTAAAACGCTCCAGTGCTACAAGGCTTCTTGTTCTCCGTTGCTGCGCTCTCTTCTACGACTGACCACGAGTTGATCTCGTCTGTGCTGTCCTGGCTCAACATCTTGTGCAGGCATTTACTCTAACTATATTCTTCTTTAACTCGAGTTCTTTAATCTTTTTTCTATCTCCTGCGGTGGGCACTCCCAATTTTGACCCACTGCGCCGCCCACTTACTGGCCACGTTTTCTCAAGCCCACATTACAATCTGGGAAAGTCCATTGCTTTAATTCATTTCTTTCTACAATTTACAGTCCACTATTCAACCTCAGGCCTCGGCCTTAACAACTGGAAATATAAACTGATGCATTTTGTACTTCCTTGAAAACTAGGAAACTGCCAATGTTAAAGTCCATCCTGTCCTTTTTTCTAGTTGCAGCTGTGTGCTCGGTGTGTCTGGCCTATGATTACTTGGATCAGGATGCGTGTAATAGTGCCTGCAGTGATGATTGCAAGAAGGGCCAATTGGATAAGTGTTTCAGTTACTGCGAAAAGTACAAATGTGAGTAACACGGATGGATTAATGTACTTTAAGGCTATTCCAGAGCACTTTTACCGATATTTTGAGAGTCAAAGGAAAATGGCTGAAAGCTGGTTGGATGAAAGATAAATTTGAATAAAAAAGAAAAAAAATAGCTATTTTTTTGGATGGGTCCAAAACCCTTATTTTGGCCATTATTTGCAAATTTTGGGTCAATACGAAAATGAATGTTCTAGATGCAATATTTAATTTTGAGCAATGATTTTTTTTATATTGTTTCACCACACCCTTGTCTCTGGACTGAGTATAAGGGAAAATAATTTTCTGAAATAATGTTTGATATGCGCATCTAGAACATTTATTTTCGTATTGACCCAAAATTTGCATATAATGGCCAAAATAGGGCTTTTGTCCCGTCCAAAAATAAAAGTTATTTTTTTCTTATTTTTTATTCAAATTTATCTTTTATCTAACCAGCTTTCATCCATTTTCCTTTGACTTTCAAAATATCGTAAAAGTGCTCTGGAATAGCCTTAACACTTTACTGATACTAATACTTTACCTGAACTTTAACTAACAGTTAACTCTTAACCTATATGTCTGTCAAGGTTACACCGTCCTTTCGGTTGGAACGTAAAGTTGTTGGTCCTCTTGGTACTTTCGACAGGAGTAGGCTACGTGTCGGTACCGGTATTCCCATCCTCCCTTCTTCATTATCATGCATCATTAATACTAATCATTGGTCTCTCTAAAAATCATGTATGTGGCCAATTCATAAATAAATGAACTCCTAGAACGTGCCCTACCCCTCGTAAAAAACTGTTTTGTGGTACAATATTTGTAGTACAATTTTCTAAAAAATTAATCATTTTGATAAAATTTCTCGTTTTTTTTCAAATTTTAAAAAATAATAATTTTTTTCGATTTTGTTTAACATTTTGGAAAATTTAGCTACATTTATGAATGGTTGTAAACACGAAATTAGCAGTGACAAATTTTTGGAAGAAAAATCTTTAGAAATATTGTTTTGTTTTGGTTATATTTTGTTTTTCAATTTTGTCTCGAGTTATGAATTAACCAAAGTTCCGGGACATTAAAAAACTGACCTTTTTTATACTTTGCTATTTTGTATTGTCCATAAAATCTCTGTCAGGCACTGCACAAGTTTGCGGGGAAAAAACTGTAGTATCAAGGGAAGTCTGTACTTTCCGTTTGTTTTGCTTTAACCACCATGCATTAAAGTACACAGAATCAGCTAGTTGGTGTCAATGCCAACAGCGTTGGCTTCAAAGACCAAAAAAGGTTTTTTATATATCTTAGTCAGTTGAAGTCACCCAGCAACTTGTATTCGTATTTTCAAACCGACAATGCTGGATCGAGCGTTAAGCGCACGACTCTGGTTAGGGAGGTCCTCGATTCAAACACCGTCGAGATTGGCAATCCTGACTGAATGTATTTCCGAGGTTTTCCTCAGTAGTTGAACTTGCGAATGCAAGTAATTTAGCCCTCTTAAACAGCCCTAGAACAATTCTTCACAATTGTCCTAACTCCATAGACCTAGTAATACAACTGAAGAGGGGCATGCATTGCACCCTTAGCAGGATTCCAAAGAGAATTTTTAAAAAATCGTATTTTCTTCCTCTTACAGATGCAGAAGTAGATGAACTCTGTCCTGAACCAGTATATGATTAAGTCATGCTCGGGTCGGGCGGCTGGAGGGTCTTTCCCAGCGCATCTCTCGTCGTCGTCGTCGTCGTCGAGTAGCGTCCCACTACCAGACTTCTTCCATTCTGACGATTCCAGCAGAATCCAGCCTAGCTCACATGTTTAACCATGATGTATTTGCCCGACATATATTAAACATCTAAATTGAATTGCCCTCCTTATTGTTCCTATCATCATTTCTCCCGAGCGTCTTGCACGTTTTAGTTATTTTATTTTTACATCTACTTACAGTTAACTGCAAACAGTGAATCAAGCGAAGTTTTAAATGGACATGTTTTAGTATTGTATTAGAAGTTGACTCGAGTCGAGTTCAACCGTCTATGTTCCCAACAGATGTTCCAAACACAAATGTATTTTTTCATCGCAAAGCTCGTTCTTCTTATTTTCTAGAAAATCTTGAACTAAATCTTAAAGGGGGATTCACCCTCTAATTTAAAGTAAAAAAATCATTCAGGCTTGCTAGCTATGAATTTAGAAATTAAAAAAGAAAAAAAATTAGTGGGTTCACTATGAACGGAAAAAGTCGAACTGAATTTTTCGAGCAAGGTCTTATCGGCAAAAATGTCCTATAAGAAATAACATGGGGACGATCTTTGTGCCCCGTGACCTTGGAGGATTCTGATCCAAAAAAATACTGGCCATTATTGACGTACTCTACAGCCTTTTAATGTAAATCCTGTATATTTTGTTTTGTAATTTGGGCAAGTGGTTCGGTAAAAATATGCTGATTACCAAGAAAGGGTGTGTTTTTGGAATGCATATTTTTGCGTGTTTGAGAGTATATTTGTGCACAGTTACAATGCACGATGTTATAAAGGGCCATTGCCCATTATTGATTGGCATGGTGCTCGGGATCTATTTGGAACAAAAAATGAAGTTAAAGCAGATTTAACAAATTTCCCAAAACGCTTATTTTCGCAAATTTCACGATAATTTTATTTTAAATTCGGTCAAAATTACAGTTAAAAGATTAAAAAAAAATTAAACGATAAATTTTAGTGTAGTATTATGCTATAGTGTATAGATTATGTGCTAAAAAGTAATTGTTTGGGGTAATAGCCCCTCTTATATTTTAAACTCGGCAAAGTTGAATACAACATAGTTGATGCTCTGCATGCAATTCTGTTCTAAGTCCCACTCTGGCATAGCTTCAATGAGGATTGCCGGTGACGGGACCCAAACCGTGACCTCCCAATCAGGGTCGTGCGCTAAGAATGGCCACACACTCTCCACGCCAAACTTCAATACATCTCCTTCACCTTGACATCGACTTTCCCATGCTTCAAACATGCATTACTCAGCTTTCCCGCAACTTTTATAAAGCCGAGGCTATTCACCCTTCCAGAAGTACAACGTCAAAAACTGTTTTTCAAACCTCGTCCATCAGAAAGGCATCGCCAACTTATACAGCCAGTATCGGTGTTGACCAGGCATACCCTCGAAATTCTTGGAACAGAACACTAGATAAAACATTTCTATGTGGCTCGCTGGTCTTGTTGTTAGCCTACCTGCTTCCAATGCGGAAGGGTCAGGGTTCGATTCCCATTTACGTCAGAAGTTTTTTAACTTCTGATTTGGAATTAAGTCCATCAGTAAAAAAACAAACTACTTTGTTGGTAAATTAATAAATTTTCTTCCATTATGTCTGTCACAACACGGACGTAAAATATTTGTTGAGTGGTGGCTGACGCTACTTATATTGTCCAACTCACTTTCCACCAACAAAATATCTTTCTGACCCCAACATTGAGTACCCGGTAACATTCCCTTTCTCCCCCTATAGGCACCGAGATTAGCCACTGAGCGCGCCACTGAAAACACACGAAGAGCTCTGGGTGGCCCCTTTTGGCATAAATTTGGTGAAGATTTGGCAATCACCCATTCTTTCCCATGTTATGTGTACATTGTTAAATTGCCGTTAAGAGAGTATAGGACATGCGTTTTAGGCAAATTGCTGTTCGCTCGGCCAACTGACACCACAGGTGTCTAAAATTTTGAACATATGTCACAAATGTGGAATTATATGGCTCTGCAGTAACACATTTTTAAATTTTGTTTTAAAATAATTTATAAAAATTAAATTAGTTTTCACGAATATAGATTTTGTTAAAAACTCCAAAATTGACCATATTCGTGATTTTTTCTGACTGATTAAGTCAAAATTTGGAAAATTATGACCACAGGGCTGTCTATGTATGCTTCATTGACAACTTTGCAAAGTTTCATATACGTCGGATGCTCCTTGGCCGAGCGAATAGCTATTTGCTAACAGCCAAATGTGTCCCATTCCCTCAGTTGCTATGGATATTGAAAGTCATGTGTAAAGATCAACAAATTCGTTCTGTATCGTCGGCTGTACTAATCTAGTAGCCAAAACAGGACATAACGTCACATTTTACACTTTTACTCGGCCCCGATTCTACAACTTAAGCCAGATTTGATTCGTACGTTTTAGTTGGTAATACATAGGGTATAGTAGTATCTATGGATCCAGTTGTGGAAGGTTCAGGTCATATAGATACTACTATGGTCAAGGTCGTATACGAAATATATTATTTTGTTTAATTAGAGAAAATGTCATGAGATTGGCCCTCCCCTAGCCTAGACGTAAACACAACCAGATTATTAACTTTCTCAAACTAATAACAATAGTATGCTCAAGGTAAACCTACCTATAGTAAGAGCCTACCTCTAAGAATCCCGTGCGTTTACTTTTTTCGTAAAATTATATCATTTGGTGGCGGTGGGGCTACAACGTTCATATTTTACATGGGCATTAAGGTAATGGTGATGTAGTACCTTTAGAAAGGAAAAGTTGAAAAAGTTAGCCAGAATCCACAGAATAGAGGTTTTAATATGATTATTTTGAGGTATATAATTGGATGAGCGAAGCCAAGAATTCAATTTCACTGACCCCTCAAAAAATTTAGCTCCAATGTTTGTTTTTTTCTATTTGTTTGCGCTCTACCGGGCAAACGCCATATGCGATCTTGATGAAAATTGGAGGGAACCTTTGACATCTCTGAACTTAGACCTGCCACGTTTTTGGGTACCATCGAAGAAATATTTCTCATGAATATCGTACTTTTAAGATTTTTTTTTATTTTTAATGCGATATTTTCGTGACATTTGGGCCGATTCTGACCAAACGGGTGGGGCTACAACGTTCATATTTTACATGGACATTAAGGTAATGGTGATGTAGTACTTTTAAAAGAAAAAGTTGAAAAAAACTAGCCAGAATCCATAGAAATAAAGGTTTAAATATGAGTTTTTTGAAGTGTATAATAACAATAAACAAGTAACAATATAGAAACAAGATAACAATCACCTACAATGCGTTCAAAAAGAACTCGCAAATGTTAAGAGATCCCACGCAACAAAAAACTTACAAAAAATCTCATCCATCAACGCGACTAAAAAAGCGTACACGAAGCGGCCTATTTTCTACCAATATAATTGGATGAGCGAAGCGAAGACTTCAATTTCACTGACCCTCCCCAAAAAATTAGCTCGAGTGTTTTTTTGTTGTTTGTTTTTGTTTGTTTTTCTGTCTGTTTTTTCGCGCTCTACCGGGCAAACGGCATATGCGTTCTAATGAAAATTGAAGGGGACCTTCGAAATCCCTGAACTTAGACTTGCCACGTGTTTGGGTACAATCGAAGAAATATTTCTCACGAATATCGTACTGTCAGGATTTGTTCCGATTTTTAATGCGATATTTTTGTGATATTTGGGCTAATTCTGACTAAACGGGTGGGGCTACAAAGTTCATATTTCACATGGACATTAAGGTAATGATGATGTATTGACGTTTGAAAGAAAAAAAAGAAAAATAAATCCAGAATCCATAGAAGTGAAGGTTTTAATATGAGTTTTTTTAGGTGTATAATTAACAAGTACAGTTGACAACTATCACCTACAATGCGTTCAAAAAGCAAATCTTCGGGCCTCCAGATATTTTACATTCTATTACTTTGTATTACCATAGCAATTACAAATTCAAACAAATATCATAATTTAACAAAAAAAAATTGTCATGGGACTTGAAAAAGTAAAGAGATCCCACGCATACTAAAAACTTACAAACATGCTCATCCATCAACGCGTCTAGTAAAACCGTTTGCGAAGCGGCATAGTAAAAAAATTAAATGCAAATATTCTAGTGTTTCCAACACATGACTCGCTCATTCGTCAAACAACTACTTTGTCGTTCTCCTAGTCTAGTTGGCTAAGGCGCCCTATACCCGAAATGTGGGAGACTTCGGTTCAATCCCCTGGTCGGGAAAGATTTTGTAATTTCTGGATTGTATTTAAAAAATTGTTTAACATGTTTTAAAATGCATAATATAACGATGTGTAGTCTATCATCTGTGACAATACTATGGAAAACATAGCCAGTACGAAATACGTGTAAAGATTGCCAGGTTTACTCAATCTCCTAGTGGAATTCGGGGGTACCTTGAGCGTGCAAGATTCGATACACCTTGGTCACTGCATAAAATTTTCACTGCCTGACAAATACCAAACCAAAAGTATTTTTTCAAAAACCAAAAGCATTGTTAAAATAATTCCTACACATTGGCAGCCTATTTTTTAATTTATTATTTCTTGTAGGTTTAAATCGCAATGGATCCAGCTGATTTTGTTAGCAGTTATCAGTAACCTCGTACCGGATGTCTGTTTAAAATTTCAGAGAAATCAACAAAAACAACAACAACAACAACAACAACAACAACAACAACAACAACAACTACAATTACAACACAAATAATGATTTAACAATTTTTCTTTGGGTCATGGTGGACCCAATAATTTTTCTGTTTCTTTCTAAATTCAAAGCTAGTTATCCTGAATGAAAGATATTTTTTTAGTTTAGCTGCTGAATACCCCATTAAGTGCTATACCCTAATTCTAATCCCGCCACCGGCAATCCTGACTTAGTTTTCCCGAAGCCTAGTGTGATTTGTAAGTAATTCTTTTACGTTGACAATACAAAACAAAAATATGTGATATAGGCCTACTACATT
>JAMZAV010004689.1:0-51505 GCA_024449915.1 Sweltsa coloradensis | reverse complement strand
TTGGTAGGTAATATTGTTTGTATAGCAGCATTTTGCATTTTTTAGGGAACTGCTTATTCCAAATCAGTTTTCTTACCGTCTGGTAAAACTTTTCTGCCAGCCCCACCCTTTGCTTTACCTCATTCCATATCTTTGCTTCATTTGTCATCGTACTTCCTAGGTATTGGAATTCTTCCTTTTCCTGCAGTTCTTCTCCTTTTAATGTAATCCTATTTTTGTGTCTTGGAGCCTTTTTCTCTCTTTGCATCACTAATGTCTTGCTCTTCACAATGCTAATTGTTCACGCCAATGTTCTTGTTTAGAATAGTATAGTTTCTAGGTTGGGCATTTTTGGTGAATATTTTTTATTTATTTCTCTTTACTACGATTTCGTTCAACAATGCGAGGCTTCCCATAAAATTATTACAAGTTCAGAATAGCTGTTTGTCTAGTTGAGCGCGAGCAAACAGATTAAAAATACCAACAAAATTACTATTTTTCTAGCAAAATTGAAGTCTGCTGCGCTCATCCAATTATATCAGTAACTAAAATAAAGTTGTTAATAAACCACTTTTAGATGACCGATCTGTCATCGTGTCATCTTGTCATCTCTTGTCTTGTATGTCGATAAATACGGCTTTCCCAACCTCATCACTGTTAGAAGTGAGCACATTTGTTGCATTTTCCAATAATTGTCTGTTAACTGTGCTATCAGCCAATCATGCTTGAAAGGACTCTATAATTGGTACTTAGTGATAGTTTCGTTTTCGATTGTGGCTATTTTTTCCAAGGCGCATCTCGAGGGGGCGGACATATCGGAAATTGTTCTCGAAATATTTTTTCCGCCTGATTTGATTTGATTTGATTTGATAATAAAGTTGTTCACGGTCGTTCATTCGTGGCGGCTGTTCAACCCACTACCAAATCTTGCGCGTGCTGCAAGCAACAAACATTATATCTATAAATGTCCTGAGTTTTTAGCTCTTGATCCTAGTCGACGCCACGATCGAGTGCGATCTTTACGTTTATGTTTCAATTGCTTAAAAAACACGCACATGATAACGCAATGTCCTTCAAACACGTCGTGTTTAAAATGCAACTATCGTCATAACACGCTACTGCATTCTAGTAGCCAAACACAACATGACCCAAATGTTGGGGCTTCGAGGCTGTCGGAGGGGCGGCATCTTAGGTCTGAAACAACCCACAAGGTTTGCACATGTTGTTTCCTTGTAACAAGATCGAGCCTATAACTTCATTGTGCAGGTAAACACAAACATAACTACAGGGGCTTGCAGCTCTGGAATCGTGGTTATGACCAGCACAGGCCTGTCCACCTCTTCTCCCCCCGTCGTCAAACCTTACGCCCCACCCCTTGGAAAAAAGTATACATGGTAGTAACTCACACTAATAGAAATTGTTTTATCTTGGAGGCGCGAATAATCTTAGCTGTTGAAGCGCCCTAAAACCACCTCAGCAAAGGATCTTGTAAAAACTGGTTGTGACATCCTTAAGTTTTTCTTCCTTAACTCAAAAATCGGAATATTTTCGGTCGCACGGATCTTTTCGCCGCTCTTCTAGTAGATTGAAAAACTTGTTTGTCACGTCTGAGAATCGGTCACACATATCTTATTCTTATCCTTGAATATCTTCCAAGAGGTGAAGACCTTTGTATTGTGTGTGGTGTACTTTTAAATACTTATTGTGTTTTACTATCCTGCACAAAGTACAACAGTAAAAGGAAAAAGTTAAATTAAAATCTACACTCAATAAAATTTTATCTGAAGATTCCAAAACACTTGAAAATATTTTTATTTTCTTGCACAATGTAGAGCTATTTTCACGTAATTTAGCTAACATTTTAAATATGTCAACCAAAAAAAATCTTATGGGCACTGATAACTCGACCAGGTTTCTTTCATCGGCCTGAAGAAAGCCACGCCTAGTGGCCGACATATGTGTTTGAGTTTGGGGGAAGGCACATAGCCAATTTGTCCCCTATGACAACCTTCTTGGTCTTTGGGCCAGCTTTGTGTAATTAAAGGGAATGGCGATTCTCGTTGCTCCGTTTTACAGTCTAGAATAACATTAAATCCATATATAAAGGCAATATCTGCGACACTCCAGTATTGTCTCGATAAACCTCACTGTATGTATAGAAATATCACTTACAAGCAATAAATTACACCTCTCAGAGTTCATGTGCTATTGCTATCAACACAGTTTAGAAGTTTCAATGCACTTAACGTACAGCATCGATATGACCTCGCCGCCCCGCACCTTTTGACTACCACCTTCACTCACACACAGCGCAGCCTCGCGGCCCTCGCCTCGCACTCGCAGTCGGTCTGTCGTTTTTGTCGCTGGTGGACGTGTTGACTGTTTTGTCTCCGCTCTACGGTCTGTTCGTGTCGAGCCTCCACAGTAGGCCCTACACTGAGTTAGCTTCTGTCACTGCTGAATGTGTTGTTTGACCAAGTCTTTGCTGTTAACATTCTCGCATCGTTCTCTTTAATATTTGTGAATTTCGGAAAGATTGTCTGTTCTGTCCAGGCTGGGAGGTTTGTTTGCTCTTTATTCTGTCCTGCTTGTCAGGGAAGTGTTTGTTATGTTAGTGTTGGTCTCAGTCTGTTCTGTCTGTACAGCTTGAGGGATTGATGTTCGGAGAGTGTCAGGTTCTGTTCAGTGTGGGATGAGAGCCTCGTTCTGTTCAATGTGTTAGTTTCAGGAGAATGTCTGTTCTGTCCAGACTGGATGAGTTTTGTTCGCTCCCTATTCTGTGGTGCTTGTCAGTGAAGCTTCTTTATCTCGGAGTTGATCTGAAATACTTGGTGCATCTGAGGGTGAAACCTATTGTCTCCTCCACCTCAGACGATGCGCCTGAGAGTGAAGTTGAATTCACCAACGCGTTGTTGTGTTGATCAAGTGCAAAGACGTCGCCAAGTAGCTCACGCACAGCCCGAGAGAGAGAGAAGAAGTCCTCTAAGTCCTTGGCTCTGCTAACATATTTGGAATATTACGATTACTACTCTTGGTATGGTAGCGATATTAGCGTGGTGAATTTGAGATCCAGATAATCTAGGCACTTTGATTAGTACATCTAAAGATGTTGCAGCACTTTCAATCTGTTTCATTATACTTTTGAAATACTCATCTAGCTTGGAGCAATTAATTTTAATTGTTATTTTAATCCTGAAATGTGTTTCTGGGCCGCCATTAGATCTACGTCGACCCCTTGCAGATTGTTGGCTACTGGGTCATGCATGGCTGAATATTTCGGTATAATAATAAACAATGCAGATAAGAATGCAGATGTAGCAGGCTGCCTACCTTGACTATGAGCGTGGCGGTCAGTGATTCAAGGGCTCCGGAGTACCATTTCTAAGAACTATCAGATATATTCGGATGCTTTTATATTTTTCTGACCATCTTGTTTTGCATAACATTAATCTGTTGGTGGGGACTATGTGTCTGCGATCTCTACGTGTAAATTTTTATTATTTCTTTTGCTGTGCCGATCGTATTACGCGAATATTAGTTTGTGTGACTTAATAGGGTCTAGGTAGTAGCTTACTTTCCATAATTTGTTAACCGTATTTGTCGGCAAGCAAACAAACAAATGCACAACAACAAGCACCTTGCCACCAACAAATGTTTTACAACTCATGGATCTAATGTGCTGCTCTCATGAATGCAATTTAAAAAAAACTTACTAAGATCGATATTTTTCATAGGAAATATAGCAAACTCCTAAGACACTAACTGATGGATTTAAATCCACACCAGAAGTTAAAAATCTTCTGACTTTGACGTGAATCGAACCCTGGACCATCTGCATTGGAAGCAGATACGCAACAACAAGACCAACGAGCCACATAATGATTCGTACACATACTAAGCTAATTCAACGTTACAAATCACTAAATCACTACACAGAAATACATGAACATAGAAACAACACATGTACGTAGTTTTTATACTGGAATGCTCTTTGGTATGGTACGCGCACTTACACAGCTTCAATTGTATTCGTACGCGTACCATTCTTTAGCATAAAAAACCTATTTTAAAAAGCACTAGCAATTCTATGCAAGATAACATATTATTTACAGTAGTAATTGTTCTGTGTTGTTACGCATTACAGAATTAAGGTGGCTAGCAACAGGTTGCCTGACAGTTTGACAAAGACAAAGGGTCTTGGCTTAGACAGTAAAACTTTTCTTTTCGAAAGTTTGATTATACTCCCTGATTTGCTGTTCCTGATTTTTGGCGAACCTCATATTCGTTTGAGTGGGATCGTCTAATAAATCAGTTTTTTTCCTTTTTTCTTTTTCTTTTCTTTTCTTTTTTTTCCTATTCATTCTCCACTTTTTTTCATATTTGATTCATTCATTAAATGCATATAATATCATTCTATTTGTTACCAAAATTCTTGTGTTAAATGCATTGTTTTTGTAATGCTACTATTTCAAATATTTACGAAAATGTAGTTTATTGCGTTTCTGCATTTAGATTTATTTAGTGTCCCCCTTTGTAAATCATTTTTAACAAATAGGATAGACGTTAAATAAATATTAAAATAAATAAATTATATGGCAGGGGACAAAGTAGACTACATGATGTCTAAATGTTGGAGAAGGATCTTACCTTGAATTAAACGAGTTTTATAAAGTTTGAGCGTAAACAGAACACAAGCAAAGTCGGGTAACGCTACATCGTAGGCACTTGAACCAAGCGTCGGTGACACTAACCCAGATGTCAGTCACCGAATCTCAACGTTTTCTCCACCAGCGCTTAGGCGCCAGAATTCAAAGAAACAATGTGCCTAGATCGTTACACACCGTCTACGGTAAAATTGTTCCCCCAATCCCTGTTGTTGCATATTTTTGTCCCATATTCGACGTTGGAATCGTTTGCCCATACCCGAAACAAGTGCTCAAATAATACGACTTTTTATTTATATATTTATTTTGTATTTATATTATTCACATCTTATCCTATTTGCATTTTGACAACACGGAGGATGGTGACACAGAGAGGAGACGACCACGACGTGGGGAACCCTGCCCTCCCCATTCGCTTGTGGCTGGTTCGACAGGGGCCTAGCCTCGACGAACTTTGGGAAATTCGAAAGATTTTCCGACAAGAAAAATCGTAAGCTTAGCCTCGACGCGGGATTCGGATTGAGTCCCGAATTTTCTAGTCGAAACCAACTTGAATCCGACAGCAAACCCCCATCGGAAAATTTCCGACGGTGGACGTCAAGTAGGAAGGGCCATCTGATTGGTTTGACAGTCACATTGCAGAGAAATGTGTGCGATGTTTTAAGAGGACGCTCGTTGATGGGGCCTGTGCAAGTGCTGTTTTAATTTGTCGAGTATTTGACGCTGAGAAATAAGATTTGTGAAAGGGAGTGGGAGGGGAGAGAGAGAGAGATTTGCCGAGTTGAAATTTCCAAAGTCCGCTTTGCGAGTTTATTGGGCCTACTACGCAAAAATCGTGAGTGCCTTGTGGATGGTCTTTGTCTCATTCCACACCGTATGTATTCCAGTGGTATTTTATTATTTACTGGGGAAAAGAATAGGCCTAGGATTCTAGATAATCGTACCTTACCAACAATTAGAAAGGTAGGGCCAAAAACTACTAGGCCCTAGGCCTAGCCCCTAGGCCATAGACCTACGTCCTAGCTAGGCCCTGAATTTCCTAAGGGAAAAACTAGCCTGGGGCTACCTTAGGTCTAGGCTAGGGCCTAGGCCTACCCCTAACCCCAAACCTAAGCAGGCTAGGGGATAGGCCTTATGTCTTTGCTTACCCAAAGGCCTACGCTAGTCTATTTTTTTGTGGAATGCTAAAGCAACAAACGCTTAGTTATGTTAGGCACTCCTGGGCCTATCCCAAGTTAAGGGAAGGTCATTGGTCTGGGCCTAATAGGCCCTAGGCTACCTATGTAGGGCCTAGCCTAGGTGGGCCCCTACCCAAAGGTTTAGGCCTAGTAGGCTAAAATAATGAAAGCTAACCTACCTAGGCCCCACCAGTGTGGGCCCTTTTGCTTTTTTGTAGGGCCTAGGCCTATGTAGAAGTAGGTTACCTACGGTATCAGTTAGGCTAGCTAGGCCTACCTGTGGGTGGTTAGAAAGGCCTGGGTGCCTAGTGTAGGGCCCTAGCTACAAGCCCATAGGCCTAGCCCCTACTCTTTCTTCGTACCGGTAGAGTTTCATTGATCGGCACATGCAAAATGAGGTAACGCCAAAAATTCCTACAAGGACACACACCATATGCGCTTAATTTGCTAAAAACCCGTGATAAAGTAGCATGGTACCTGGTCGTCTAAAAACATTAGCCTAGTCCATACCTTAGCTAGATAGCCTATCTAAGTCTTCGCAACTACGAAACTTGCGTGTAAATTTGGAAAAAAATGTAGGGTATAAATGTAAAAAAATGTAAAAAAATGTAAATGTAGGCCTAAAATGTATAAATTACCTGTAAATTTAGTGCAGCAGCAACTTTTGGAATATAACTCTCTTCCTTCCTTTACCTCAGCTCAGCGTAAATTGCAAAAATTGAATTGAAGCTGCAACGGCATCATAAAAAAACTACAAATAAAACTAAATTTAGTTCATAATGGATGATATACCCTTTGAGTAAAAAGTCGTTGAACCTGACCCCGATCCTTTTTCATTTGAAGCATAGTTCATGTGCTAATTTTTTAGCACTCGAGTCTGCTTAGTACGTAGGACAAGTGCAGTCAGCTTTATGTTCGATTAGGCCTACCATGCAAGAACTGCGTGCAAGAAAAGTCAATGTGATTTTCATAATTTATTTTGCTTGTTAGCATTTTAAAAGGCCAATGAAAGACATACACCTTAACCACTGCACCAAGGACACAAAAACAAATGTTATCATACAGGCATACCTGGGGGTTTTCCTTTTAAAAGGAGCTTATAAAGATTCGTTCTCAATTAAAAAAGAACTTTTAAAAAGTTCTTTTAAGTTCCTTTTTTACACCCTTACCTCTAAAAAGTTTAAGTTCCTCATAAAAAGGAAACTAAATTCCTTAAAAAGTTCACTTTTATTTTTAAATTAGTTTAATGCTACTGCAGAGTGACTGACGTGCAACTTGCAAGCATGCGTATTGCGTATGGCTGTCAAAGAGCACGGTGAGCGGTAGGGTCATGAATCATGATAAATACGTATGATATGAAAAACTAGGAAAACCTTAAGTCCCGCCGCGTTGTTGGATGAGCGTAATTGGTGCATTGAGCTGCCATGTGTTATGCGGATTTTCTGTTGTTCTCTGAAAAAATCATATCTAAGTTGAACTTTTTTAAGATTAGGGCTAAATTAAATGAAATTAAAAAATAACTTAAATTTTTAATCAATCGTAATTTTTAAAAAAGGAAAAAATCATAAAATTGCAATTTTCATGAGAAATAATTTTCCGATTGCGCTCAAAAACGTGGCAGTTCTAAGTTCAGAGATTTCGAAGGCCTCCATAAAATTTCATCGCAATCGGAGTATCGGTTTAGCCGGAATCAGTGGAAAACAGACAAAAATACAACAAAAAAAGAAAAAAAGAAAAAAAGAAACCATTCCGGAATTTTTTCTCCAGTGTAGGCCTAGTAGAAGGGAATCTTTGCTTCGCTCGCTACGCTCATCTAATTATAAATGATCCATAACGGCAAAGTTGTTTGCCTCGCTACGCTCATCTAATTATAAATGATCCATAACGGCAAAGTTGTTTGCTAACGCTAACAAATCCTGAAAAGTGGTGCTAAGTAAAAAATTGACTACTTAATTATACTGGAACGTTTTAAGGAACTTTCTAAAAAGTCCCTTGAAAATATGAACTTAAATCAATTAAAAGTTCCTCAACAACTTGATCAATTAAAAGTTCCCCCAACATTAAAATAAATCAAGTTCCTTAAAAGTTCCGGAAAATGGAACTTGTTTCTTTAAAAAAAGTTCCTTCTCTAAGTATGCGTACAGGTTGAACGAATTTTTTTAAAGAAATGGCATAGTAAAGTCTTTTTATGTTATGAATTTCTAGGCCTTCCTATTGTAAGAAAATTTTTTTTAAAAACATAAGGTATGCAGGGTGTAGTACAATAGTTTTTTACCCCGTTTACATTGCTAGAGTTCGATGCAGGTTTATGCGGTTAAATAATTCATAGTTTAAACGGAACACTGGTTTCAAGGCCGGTTGAGTTCATTTCAACCCGCATACATGCTAGTAGGCTAATAAAACAGTAATGGGGAAAGATCTATCATTAAATTGCAGTATATCCACAATATTTTGTTTTATTTGTATAGGCTATAGGCCCTACAGGTAATATGGAATTTAGGCAAGTTGGTTTTGTAGTTAGTAATTTATTATAATATTTGAAGGCTTAATAAATTGAGAGATTCTTCTCCTTGGGGACTTTTTCTTGAGGCTGTGCCGCTGTAGCCAACGATCCACTCCAGACACTACAGGTACCAGTAGGCCAACTGCAAGTGCTGGAAGGTCTAGGAGATTTTAGAGGCACACCCATTGGCAGCTAGTTGATCCCCACCTTCAGGAAAAAACTGTCAACAAAAAAAATCAGTAGTAGCCTATGAATTGTGTGCTATAGCCTACTACTTTGTAATAAAAATCTGGATGACATTAATTTTGGCCTGGGCCCTAAATCATGTTCTTTTTAAATTACTAAGCCTGATTGTTTGATTTAATTTTTTTTAAATATCCCAGCTAGTTGTAATGAAAACTAAGTCCTACCTATATCACAGTAGGCGAGGCCTGAATTTAATTTGAATCTCAAGTGGTCGAGGAGAGTTTGGTAGAGAATGTGAGTGCCGGTATTTGTCTTTGAGATAATTTATTCACCAAGTTCAATTAATCTTCATTATGTCTTCTTTATAATAAGCCACCACCTTTAAGTAGTCCTTAGGCAACATGGCCAAGATTTTAAAATACATAGGCCTAACGCCTAATAGATTTTAATCCATTAGGCTTTTTACATTAGGGGCCCAAGTAATTTTGACATTTTTTTCGATACATATCTGCGTAGGCCTTGGTATGCTACCGGTATAGTTTGGGTGATATTTTAAAAGTCTGACCTAGACCTATGGTCTTACTATAATTTTATATTTTAAATTTATTTGACGTAAGTTTATTGTAACTTCTTGTTTGATGGCCTGAATAACGGCAAATCATAATGGCCTATGCTAAGTAAAAACATGAGACTGCAGCGCTGTCTGATGGGCTTCTAAACCTGCCGTATGTTTGACGGCAGAGCACGTTAGACGAAAGCAGCCACTAGAGCCGGTTTACTGACCACACTTGCAATATGTAGGGCTTACCCCTGCCCCCACCTGCCCAACATAAAATCTTACCCCCTTCACGACATCAGTAACTCATTCCATGTGCTGATTACTGCAGGGGCTAGGAGGGTACCGGTGCTGAAAGTACAGTAGTTTCAACAGTTCTTCATTTAAGCTGCCGCACGACCATAAAAAAACAATCATAGCGTTTTTGAATAATTGCATCTGTAATAAAATAATAGTTTTTTTAGTTCAAGTCTCTAGCATAGGCACTACTTTATATTACTTATTCCCCGTTTATATTACTAGCGTCCAACGTGGGCTGGAACGCGGATTACAATTTTTGATTTTTTTTCCCCCGACATAGGCCGAACCTAAAAGGTCCCCTGAATGCAATGCACACTACATTACAATGATCTGATATGACCTAAAGATTGCTAGGCCTATCAAGCGATGGTTATGTCCATGTTTGGGTCTGACCAATGCTCTCTAGGCTGTTTGTAATTCTAGTGAGTCAGTAATTTTAGGCGTAGGGCCTAGTGCATGGGCTGGCCTAGAGTTGTAACAGCGTTGAACCTAACCTAGTCCTATGCTTTATTTTGGGTTTAAAGGATTGGCCTTTGTGTATCTTATGTAGGCCCTACTTCCTAGGCTTATGCACAGGGCCTAGGGCTTGAAGTTCCCTAGCCCCTATTTTAGGTTAGGTGAAGTCAGCTCAGGTCTTTCGTAGGCCAAAGATTAGCAGATACTACATAGGCCTACTACTTGTGACAGGGCTAGATTTGTGTGCATAAATTTAAACAAAGGCTAGTCCTTTATGATGAACTTTATGATGTAGGGTCTAGGTACTAGGCTAAGGATAAACTACCTCATAACCTCGTAGGCCTATCGTTGGGTAGGCCTAGACCACCAGAATCCTTGTTCTTCTTTTGCTGATGAATTATTTCAAAAAAGATTGCATGGCATTACTCAAGAACTGACGCCTAGGCTCCTAAAACCCGATTTTGAAAAGGTCTTGGGAACATTTACGTCTACAGATTGACACTTGTCAAGTCCCATGTGTTATTTTGTTTACTAAAAGTGGGCGAAGACCACTGCCTTCTAACCTTGTCGTTCCCCCCGCTCGCGTCTACGCGCTCTCCCATTGGTTGAATAAATTATGTTCCGACAACGGCTGGGATATTTTGTCGGAAACTTTACGAATTCGGGTTCCTCAATCCGACTGTCGCAAAATACCGTCGAGGTAGACTTTCCGAAATTCGGTTTTTGTGGTCGGCCGAAAAAATGCTTTCCGACAGTTCGTCGAGGCTAGGCCCCCAGCACCGGCCTGTCCACCCTTGTACCCCGCGTCACCCCTTACGTCCCTCCCTTCGTCTCGATTAGCCAAGTTGCATAAATATGAGACGTTAAGCAATATCCAATCAGTAAATTAAACAAGAAACATTGTTGACCAGTAGCAAAATGCTGTCTACTAAAAGGTGCATATCTTGTTGCCACCGAACATCCCATTTTCACGTTTCTCAATGGTCTACTATCATGAATTAAATAAGTTTACATACATTGGTCTCTTTGGTTTACTGTATCCCACTGAAAATCAGTTAATAAATGAGAGGGTAGACTCTAAATACAATTTATTGGTTAATTTAATTTGCGTTTAGTAAATTTGGTTTGTAAGCATCATCTGGAATATATCCGTTCGTTTTGGGAATTGGTCGTGGGGCTCGAAGCTTCTACCATGTAATTTAAGTGCCTGGTCAAGCACCAACAACTAAAAGTCTTGAAATATTATCACTTAATTAAAAATACAAAATACAATTACAAATTACAATAAAAAAGACTTCCAGTTGCCACGGCTGTCAGTCCGTAGAGCAGAGTTGAAAATTAAAAAGAAAACTGAAATCAAAAAATGAGTGGGAGAAACAACCAGGTTGAAACACAATTAAAAGAACAGTTTCAAAATACAATTATAATGAATGAATAAAGATGCAATTACAATACCAATACAAATTCTCACCTTTTAGAATATTAAAGTTCTAAAAAGTTTAAAAGTTCTCCAAGTTTTCAACGTTCTCTAAGTTTTATCAATATTCAATAGTTTTATAGTTTAAGTCAGCCATTTTATAAACGTTCGTATTCGTAGATTAGTTATTGAGAAAGTTTGTATTACCGTGATATCACGTTGTCGTTTATTCGTGTGTAGTTGTGTTTATAAGTGTAGATTTGTTATAGCTGTGACATTCACAGTCTGGTGATCCATCTGGGACCTATTTTTTGACAAAAAATATGCATAATAATGCATAATTATGTATTAATTTAAATATTTTTATCACTTTTAATGAATTTACATAACTGATATCAGAAGGGTTTAAATAAACTGTCCATTATCATGTAGAATTATAATTTAGGTACATTTTCGGGGGTTTAATTGGGGATAGTTGCAAGTTTAGTAATTAAGCTAATTAAGGTAGTTTACGAGGGAGTTCAAGGATGAAAAGTACATCAATATGTGCTTTTTGGCATAACTAGAATCTTGGTCTTTAGTTGGAGTCGATTCATTAAGAAAAAAAAGTTATTAACGATTTTAGGGTTGCAACTAGTAAGGAGGGGTTTAAACATTGGAATTAGCTGAGATGCTTGGCTGCACACAGTCTGGCTGTCGCCAGGTGAACGGACTAGCGAGATGTGTTGTAATGGCGATTTCGAGGTAGAAACGACCAGAAGTTCTACAAGGGGTGACCAAGAGTCTCTTAGGGGAGGGGTGTAAAGCCATAACGGCAAGGGGAGTGGTAGGCTGAAGGCTGGACTCCTTAGGAGTGGGGAGACTAGGGGTAACACGTTTACCTGTCCGTCTTATAAAACCACCCTGCCAAGGGAAACCAGCAGAGGGGCAGTAGTCAGAGTAAGTTGAGAGTTGTGCGAGAGCGCGCGCGAGTCGCGGGCCTTCGGGTCATATTGGTAGTCTCCGCGAGGGAGGAGTAGCGACTCTGTCACTCAGTGCTATGGAGTTGTTTTAAGTCATTTTATAGGGATCCCAGGCCTCGATGGGAAACGCCCGACTCTTGATAAGCTAAGCGGGGATAAGTGATTTTAGTGTGTCTAGTTGAGTATAATGTGAAGTGATTTACCAGTAAGGAAGTTATAGTATCGGTTTTGATGAGTTATTTGAAATTGTTTATTCTTTTGGTTTGAAAGTCGTTAAGTGGTTTTTATTTATTTATGCAAACATTATAAAGTGTCCGACCGTACCAGATCTTCCGCGCACGCGCACGTGTGACCCGCGTCTCCCGCGAGATTATACTTCTTCACCCCGCGATCAAGATCACGTGGTTGGCGTTGTCAAAATCAGGGGATCCAGCCTGCTAAACTTCTTCAACCCCCTCAAGATCACGTGGGGCTGTTGTCAAAATCAGCTGATCCACGCTGCCTAAACTTTTTCACCCACGGGTTGGCTGCTGTCAAACCAGCTGATTCCACCCCTGCTAAGCTTTTTCAACCCGCATCAGACCACGTGGTTGGCTGTTGTCAAAATCAGCTGATTCCCGTCTGCTCATCATTTCTCCCCCCACTTCAAGAACTCGTGTGCGACAAATAAATCTAATCAAGTGCTCAGTTATATGTGATCAAAGGATTTATGTGAACAATAAGGACTCAAGTCAATTGGATTACAAAAGGTTTTTGTGATACTCCCAAAAGTTAAATGTAATTTTTTGAGGAGGGGGTTATTTCAACAGGTATTAATTTAATGTATAATTCTTGGCGCCAAAAAGGTAGGGCTTGACTTTAATGATTGTTTTGTTGATTCTTCATTATATTGGTAGAAACTAATTTTAAGTTTTATGAACTTTGTAGCTAGGGCCATAATATCCATCACTAGGCCTATAAGCTAAACTTTTTAAATAAATGCAGCTGAGAGCAGTTGATGGAAGGATCAGAGAGAGAGAGCGGTGAACTTCATCAAGTAAGTGGGATTAATTTGTTTTATTTGTTTTTTTTTGATGTCGCATTAATTAATTACTTTTTGATTTTCTGTTAATTTTTTTTATTAAAGAGATTTTTGTCCTTTATTTGATTGAGCTAGAAATCCACTAATCAATTGTTTAGATCATAGCTACTCAACCGGGTAGAGTAGTGAACATGATATAGCCCTTAGGTAGGCTAGTGGATGTTGACCTAGTCCATGTGCCAGCGCCCGTGGCCACAGCCAAGAGTCCCGAAAATGCGGAAGTCCAGAGTCCAGACCCTTGCCCAGCGTGGTTACTGCCTAGATAGTACTTTGAAGACTGAACCTGCTTTTTTATGTCTTGTGCGCATTGTAGGCGGAGTTAAGTGTTCTAATTTGGTTAACTTTGCATTTACGCAATTCTGTTGCCATGTAATGAGGCAGAAGAGGGGAGTTTTGAGAAGTTGTGTCGAAGTAGTTATATTTTTGTTTTTGTGGGTACAATGGGTTTTGCAAGGGCATTCCAGCCGCAAAACTTGCTTTATGTATCGCACGGCTCGAAGAGATAGTGATGTCACTGGGTGATGCAGTTGTTGTTATCAAGTAGAAAGTGGATGGTATTCCCACATAGTAGCAATAGTGTCGCAGTAATTTGGATTTATGACCGCACGTTTCAAGTTGGATTGCGCAAATGTTTAAAGATCAGATCAGGTTCCCCCACTTCGAGATCGTAACTGAGTCAATGGTTGAAGGAATCACTGTGGTCACTCGCGCGTGTACGCACATCTGGTTTCGTGTTCTTACGTAAGCACATCTGACTGGCGCGACGAAGTTTTGATAAGTGATGCAAGGAGAATAACACAGGATTTGTATATTATATTTGCACGCGTGGCTGATAAAAATGGAATAACAATAATCTTAAAAAGTAATATTATTGGCTGAAATAGTTATTGACTGAAATATTTGTTTTAATAAGTAAATTATGATTAATATTTAAGTGGGTATACTTGGGTTGTCCAGTCTGTCATCTTTTAAAGTGCTAGTAAGTGGTAATCCAATCAGTTGTTAAACAAATATTGAAAAACTGAGTCCCAAGACCTACAATTTTCCAGTAAATTTTTTTGCCAATTGAAAGGAAATTGTGTAGGCTTAACTTTTGTAACTGGTGGTTCTTGTGTGGAATAGAAGCCACTGCTGTTGCAATTGGGTGGGTCCTTCACCGAAACCTCGTCGTCGTCTGACTCCTCATTTGGGGGAAAGTTAGCCCATGGGTCACTCTGTTTTCAGAAAAAAATTATCCTGTTTTAAGTGTTCAATTGAGTTATTTTTAATTTATGATAATAAAGTTAGTTTTTTATCAAAAGTTCAGAATTTTATGTAATTTTATTTTTACCAGATAACCGACCCCCTGTTGGCCATCTTTGAGATCAGTTATCAGGCAGCTATCAGGCAGTCAGTTATATTCTTGGTTCATTGGTGGGCTGATTCTTATAGGAGAAGATCAGAAAGGCTGCTAATTTTTAATTTTTTCAGCCCCCTTGGCCTTAGCCATACTCTTTATCTCCCTCCAACACTGAAATTTAGATCATATGCATGTATTGTAATAGGAAACGTATGTGTAAACTAATTTTAGGGATGCACATGATAACATTTGTAACAGAACAACTATTATTAAGAGAGACATAAGCAAAAGCCTAACATACACATGCAGCTAGCTACAGAGAGTCCACACTTTAGTCAACATCAGGTTTTCACACAATGCCATTATTATCCCCGAATACACATATTTTACATAGAAAATAATAGGTCTGTTTTTTTTATTTTATTGGATTATGAATTTAAATGCCAAACCTTGAATACCAATCTCTAAACAGCTGATGATGTGTAGTGATGAGGTTAAATTCTTCATCCAGTCCCACTTATAACTTCCATAGAGTACCAAGCTTGCCTAGTATACCGTGTGGTGAACAGTCTTCATTCATTGTTAATTTTACTTGAATAATGCTTTAAAGGTGTCACAGATTTATCATTGTTTACTTAAAACACTTTTGCGGATTTAAATAGCTTTTTTTCACTTTAGTAACTCAAAACACATGAATGATAAATTAGCATCAGAAATCCTTATTCAAAACACCATGGTGGACAGGTCCAAATTTTCCAAAAAACCCAAATCTCAAAAACCGATATATATATATATTATATATATATCGCTACTCTTTATTCCAACAACTCTATAGTTGGGTAAAAGGGGGGTTTCCACCATTGGTCTTGGGCATCCCCGGAATCAGCATCGGTTTTGCCAAGCTCGACACATCATTTCTTGAATTACATGATCTTCGTGTATTTCCCTTTCCCCTTGTCGTGACACCAACTCTCTCCAGTTTTTCCCGTCTTCCCCACAATCTCTCTTCATCTCCCATCACTGCCCAATCCTCTCCTTTCTCCTCCACATCCTGCCCTTTTACCTGGTCTTGCCATCTATCCCTAGGGCTTCCCACTCTTCTTCTCTCATTTACTACTTCAAATGCTTGTTTGGGATCCTATTTTTCTCCATTCTTTTCATGTGGCCATTACCTCGTAGTCGGTCCTTACCCATCTTGAACTTTAGGCTCTCAACTCCCACTTTCTTCTGTATCACACTAATTCGTACCTTGTCCATTTTAGTGACACCTGCCACACTGCGGATAAATTTTATTTTAGCTGTCTGTACTGCACTTTCTTCTTTCCATCCCCTTGGCCATGTTACCGCGCCATATGTTAAAATTTGTAGGTAATATTGTTTGTATAGCAGCATTTTGCATTTTTAAAGGGGAAATGCTTTTTCCAAATCAGTTTTCTTACCTTCTGGTAAACTTTTCTGCCAGCCCACCCTTTTGCTTTACCCCATTCCATATCTTTGCTTCATTTTTCATCGTACTTCCTAGGTATTGGAATTCTTCCCTTTTCCCGCAGTTCTACTCTCTTCAGGTAATCCTATTTTGTGTCTTGGAGCCTTTTTCTCTCTTTGCATCACTAATGTATCGCTCTTCACAGTGCTAATTGTTTTTTTCGCCAATGTTCTTGTTTAGAATAGTATAGTTTCTAGGTTGGGTATTTTTGGTGAAATATTTTTTATTTATTCTCTTTTAATACGATTTTCGTTCACAAATGCGAGGCTTCCCATAAAATTTCTACAAGTTCAGAGTACTGTTTGTCTAGTTGAGCGCGAGCAAACAGATTAAAAATACCAACAAAATTACTATTTTTCTAGCAAAATTGAAGTCTGCTGCGCTCATCCAATTATATCAGTAACTAAAATAAAGTTGTTAATAAACCACTTTTAGATGACCGATCTGTCATTTGTCATCTTGTCATCTCTTGTCTTGTAGTCGGTAAATACGGCTTTCCCAACCTCATCACTGTTAGAAATGAGCACATTTGTTGCATTTTCCAATAATTGTCTGTTAACTGTGCTATCCAGCCAATCATGCTTGAAAGGACTCTATAATTGGTACTTAGTGATAGTTTCGTTTTTCGATTGTGGCTGTTTTTTCCAAGGCGCATCTCGAGGGGGCGGACATATCGGAAATTGTTCTCGGGAAATATTTTTTCCGCCTGACTTAACTACTTAAAGGGTCGCGTTTTTTTACAACTCGAAGTCCATGGACAAATCTCAGGTTTTCGTGAAATATCTCTCGTAGCATGTTTTCTTCTTGGGTTTCGTCCAGATGAGTCACCAATCGTTGTGCAAGATCATCTTTAAGCATTGCCAGTGTTGTTTTTTATTGTGGCTTTTGTTTTGTCATGTATTATTTTAAAGGTGGGCTGTAGTTAAAGTGGGGTAAATTTCATAAACGCATTTTATGTGTTAAGCCCCCTTTGACAAGTTTTCGATAACCCCAGTAAAAACCCGAGCTTAAACGCACAAGCCGTTCAAGAGCTATCCCGCTACAAAGTTGGAGGGGTGGGGGTGCCTACGTCACCGCTCCGTAGTCTCGACGGCCGCGGGTCGCTGGCTGCAGCCAACTACACACTATGCGTGCATGGCTCAAGCCCGTGCTTTTTTTTTGCGTGCCCGGGCTCACTACCCCAAAATAGTATTGCTAAATAACACAATAATAAAAATCAATTTTCTCACCAGTGAAGAAGTTATTCAAAATACACTGGCCGTAACCGTCAGCTGCTTTAAAACCAACGTAAAACCCTGTTTATTCTGGGTACCTTTCGCGAATACAGTTTACAAAAACAGATGGGTATCCCAATAAACCCTTTCCCTTCTCTTTTTACTAAATGTTGACCACAAATTCCCTCCAGTAAACAATTGTTTTGTAAAGCAACGTAGCGATATGTATTTTTAAAGCTTCGTTTTTGAATTACTAATTGGCTATCAGGCGCATTTCATAGCTAATAAGTGATTTGCTGTGTTTTAGTGTTTTCAAGATTCAACATGACACTTTAAAAAAAAATATGTTCTGTGATGGTCAGCACTGCCCCAATGTTCCCTTATACTTTACTGTCACTGCAACACACACTAGTTTCGTCAATCAACGTTATTACGCACTACCCACAATCACACCAATCAATATTCCCTGATCTGGCTATAAGTGATTTTGTTGGATTATTCCCCCCCCTTCTATCAGAACGTCGAGGCTCCAAAAAGATTGGGTTGAATAACGGTCATCACACTCACAAGACACTATCGTACTGACTGCGTGGTGAAAGTTTTATGGCGCAGTACAGAAGACTTTGATGAAGATAGCTTTGGGGGTCTTATTGTGTTTAAAAAGGTCATTGTTACAGAAGAGCCCCCAACCCTTAAACCCCATTCACTGTGACCAATCATTTCGGACAGTTGAAAGATATATTGCGCCCTTATACTAAAACACGTCATGTTATACAGTGTATGAAAGTTGTTGATTCCATTACTAACTCTTTCTACGTGGATGGGGAAAACGGAGAAAGGGGAAAAAAGACGCGAATTGGATAATTACATTGCGTTACGCTTTGATTTGCTTTGAAATACATTAGTGATACAAAGAAACTATGAACGTTGTCATCACTAGATGGTACGTCGTCGTAACTAGATGACACGTCCCTCGTCAATATTAATGCACTCTGAGGAAGAACACTCTGAAGATACATCCACATCTTTATCATTATCCACAGGGGCGTTATCATCGATAGTCTGCCAACGACAGTCATACCGATTAATTCGCGTTGAATTCCTATTTCCTGGGTGGAATTCTTGTTCAAACGCAGTTGTGCCCACATGAATTTCTTTCTCCGCAATGCCAAATACAATTGTAATAATAATAAATACATAGGTAGCAACTCTGTATCAAAACTCTCGCTTTCTTTGACAGCATCGCTCAATTATCTATCTTCTTTGGTACAAATACTAAGTCCCTCTCGGCGCTTTTATGTGACAGGTTGAAACGATGAATCTCCCTCTTTAATTTTATTGACGGCATTGAATCCTTTTTTAAAAACGGGATTTGAAATGAGCCTAATATGCAGCATGCCAAAATGGGTTTTTAAAATTAGATGATATTTCAAAGTCTTCGTCAGTAAAGTGGGTTGCACATACAACTGAATATTTACTAAGTGTAAACTCCTCGCAATTAATTTTCTTCAAGCAAGATTTATGATGAGTCGGCGATATATCAGATTTAGAAACTGAAAACTAACTTTCTTTCCATCGACGATCACTGATTTTCCTGGCTGATTACTGCACCCGAATACACAATATATAGTCATATTGACGCGTGTTCAAGTTCATAATCATGGGGTCATCTAGCAACACAATACACAATAAAATACAATTTAGCACAAAATCACTACACTGCCACATGGCATTTAGTCAATAAGAGTAATAAAATGAAACGCTTAAATAACTACAGCTTGTACACACGTTTTACTTTGAATTAGAAGGATTCAGGTCAGACAGCATGAGGTCCACGGGCTGCGACCGCTGGGTGAATGGAGCGGTGACGTCACGGACGACCACACCAGAACTTCAACACGCTGTCGTTCCTTGAGTTCGTATCCATTTTTGTAGTGGTGTCATTCTGGGTTGAAAGTCTCGCGAATTATCATTCTCCAGCATCCATTCGTAGTTTACTGGAGGCAAACGTTCGGGGTTGGCGATATTGTCATTGTTCTAGATCCAGGAGCCCTATTCCTGAGTTCCACCCGTCCACGAGACGGGACGGGACGAGTCGTTTTGTACCACGTGACCATTATTTACCACGTTTACCCGTTCAAGATGGCCGATTGCTATTCCCGAGTTCGATCTCGTCCCGTTTTGTCAACCCGTCCCGTCCAATCTATCTTGGCTGCTCGAGACCAGCCGAGAGAGCCACCGAGGCCGGCACCCATATGGTTTGAAAGAAAACAATGGCGGAAAACATCACTGCAATTCACGTTTTAGCGAAGGGAAATGATGTTTTATGAGCTTTGCGTGTATGTAATGTACAATATACTGTATTAGAAATGACCGCAGTTAAACTGCGCGTATGTTTTCTTGTTGTATCTTTTACGGATTGCGATGTAATCACGAATCTATGCACCGAGAAGTTGTCCACTCACTGCCATACGAGGCAAAGGTAAGCTAAAACATCGCATTTAAATGTTTTATTTTTACTATTGTGCCAGCTGAACAATGTAATAAAGACACATTTATATCATTGATAAAATATTTCTTTTATTATGGACGTCCCTGCATTGTTTCAGTGGTTTTTACTAGGCCCTAGGCCTAGGCCCCTAGTAGGCTAGCCTAGGCCTACACTGGGCTGCAAATCCGTTTCAACACTTCTTATAGCCTAGCCCTAGGCCTAGGGCCTAGCCTAGCCCTATGCCTAGGCCCTAGGCAAAGTAGGGCCTAGGGCAAAATCCATCAACAAATAGGCCCTAGATTTTTTTTAGTCCTTGGGCCTACCATTAGGCCTAGGCCTAAGCCTACTAAAATAAGTCCTTGGCCTAGGCTAGGCCTAGCCCTACATTTAAAGGTCATTTAAATGCAAATAACATTGTAGGCCCTACCCCCAATCATATTATGTAGGCCCAGGGGTGTTGGATGTTAGTTTTTCTATAGGCCTCCCATGTATTATAGACTAAAGGGCCTAGGCCTAGATTTACATGGGAAAAAACTAGGACCTACAAGGCCAAATCATTTTCTTGGCCCACTCACAAGTCGGTGTAAATATGTGCCTAGGGCCTATAGTTGTAGTAAATAGCCTTTGAAGATAAGCCAATGGCTACCGGTACATGATTTTATTTTGTGACCTACGGCAATAGTTATCCCTAGGCCTAGACAGCGTAGCCTAGATTGCGCGACTCACAGGTGATGCCTAGACTTATTGTTTCGCATTACATTCTAAAATTTACTAGGTACCGTAGGGCCTCGTTATAGATATCCATGGAGGCATAGTCTACCCTGAATGAAATCACTTTGTAATTTTTTGGCCCCTATGCTTATTTGGAACTTGTTTGGTTGGGGGGATCCAACACCATTAAAAACACTAATTTTGCCTAAAAGTAGGTTAGTGGGGGGAGGGGGGGGGGGGGTTGCATAAAAATTAGGCTTCATTTGTACCCCCCCCCCCCAACCGAACAAGTACCGCTTATTTATAATTTAATTTACCTACCTACTTTACTTTCTGTAAATCGTTAGCCGATAGGCCTACCTAAAATGGCACAAATATTTATTACAATGCCCACTCAAACACTAACACTCCATCGCTGGGTAGGGCTGGTGTATGTCTATACCATCAAGAACAAAATTTTATGAAACCTATCTACCAACTTAACGGTCAATACTTGTACCGGTACCTAGTAGGGGGTGGGCCTCCTTCGGAAAACATAATATGTCATTCAGGAAATATTTCTACCTACATAAAAATATTAACAATGTACAATTTGTTCAAAGGTGTCTGTGGTCCTGCAATCCCGGATGGAATGATGTCGTAGAAGCTATCGATGATCTTGGTGTACCTCAAGCTTATGGTGTGGTCTACTGACGTAGCCGTTCTCTTCCGGAAAGAACCAACGTCTGACCGTCAAACACTATGCCACAGTACGGATGATTACTCAGCCAAGGCATTCAACCTGATTTGAAATATGCCAAACTATAAAGGAAATAAGCTGTAAAAATATGTGTCTAGAAATAAAAAAATAAATAAAAAAATTGTATGGTATTATTTCAGTAACTTAGTATGCCTGTAAAGCCTTCAATTTATTGTAAGTTTTACAGTAGCAGTCAGGTTATGGCATAGTTTTGACAATTAATGTTTTGTTGTTGGTCCGACTGTAACTAATCGTACATTAGGCCTACATATTCTTTGCCATGCCATGTACATTGTATATAGGTCTATGTTGTACTTTAAGACTGAAAAAGGCAACACAAAATCAATACTAGGCCGTAGAATTAAAATACAAAATACTGTGGGCCAGTAGACGTTCGGTACCATTGTAAATGTCAAATGAAATTGCCATCTTATTTTTATAAAATTGTTTTGAATAAAATCATGCATTTATAACCTGACTTACTATAGCCCTCCTGTGACAAAGTGTTTTGTATTCTGCTTATGACTTCAACTTTTGGAAGGTAATAGACGGAGAGCCAGTGACAGTTTCTATTGCCTCATAAGGTACATATGTTTGGGACCATTGGAGTAGAAAGCGGAAATTCAAGTCATTTTCAAAAAGGCGCGTCTTACGAGTCAACGTGGGGCGTTTCACCCGTCAGACGCCCCCAAAGTGGGCCCCAAAAAGGGTCAAATCTGCCCCTATTAAGTATACATGATTAAAACATACGAAACTTCATAAAACAAGTTAGCCCAAAAAAGAATATCACTCGTACAAGGAGCTGCGTTGGGCCGTTGACCCGTCAGACGCCCCCAAAGTGGGCCCCAAAAAAAGTCAACTCTGCCCTCATAAGATATACATGATTCAAACATATGTCATTTTTATAGTGAAAATTACCAGAAAAACGAAAATCACTCGCAGACGGGCTGCGTTGGGCCGTTGACCCCACAGACGCCCCCAAAGTGGGCCCCCCCCAAAAAAGTCAAATCTGCCCTCAATAGGTATACATGATTTAAACATACATCATGTTGTATAAAAAGGTACCAGGAAAACGAATATCACTCGTCAGACGAGCTGCGTTAGGGCTTTGACCCGTTAGATAACCCCCAAAGTGGGCCCCCAAAATGGTCAAATCTGCCCCCGTAGGATAATACATAATTCAAACATAGGCTACGTCATTTTATAGAGCCAATTACCAGGAGGACTAATATTAGTCGTCAGACGATCTGCGTTGCGACTTTGGGCCCGTCAACGGCCCCGGAATTGGGCCCTAAAAATGATCATATCAAATACGGCATTTTATAGAAAAATTTACCTCGGAAAAGAATATCACTTGTCAGACTGGCTGTGTTATGCCCTCACCCGCCACTTACCCCCCCCCTCCCCCCCCCCCCCATAAAAAAATGTTAAAAAATGATTTGTCTCGAATACTTACGAAATTATGTTGGATTTTAATCGGATTCGTGGCGATAATATGTAGTCATGATGTTTATGCATATTTTGGGTCATTGAGCCCTGCAACTACCAATTTTTTTTTTTTAATTTTTTGGGATATAGATCGATGAATAAATCAGGAAGACATGTTATACTTCGTCTTATGGTAATTATTTAAATAATAATGGTGTATGTATAGTATGCTAGGGTGTAAACTGTAAAGAGTGTTGTAATTTTATTTTTTTAACCTATGAAGAGTTGTGTTTAATTTACTACTTGTTGCATGATACTATGACGGTTTCTGACTTTTAGATCACAGATTAGCTTAACTTTTGCATATTGTATAACGATACAAGATAATCATTGACAATCATTTACTTTTATGGAATAAGTAATGAGATCATAATCATCAGAAGTTACATAAGTAATTATCATCATATGATAACCTATTAAGCAAAAATCTTTAATATGTTTTGAATCATGCAAATAGTTTTTATAAGTTACAAACAAGGGTTAGAATATATAAATTGGTAAGTCATAATTAATTCCAAACATCAAAACTTCCATACATTCGTTATCACAGTATGTTTGAACTTTTTATCATAGTAATCTTCAGAAGTAATCATCATCATATCATAAGTAAGAATTTTTAATGTGTTAAATCATGCAAATAGTGTTTACAAGTTACAAACAATTGAAGATTAGAATATATAAATTGGTTTGGTATAATTAACTTCAAATATCAAACTTTTTACCACATTCGTAATCACTGTACGCTTGTACGCTTTAACATTTTATTAGTAATCATCATCATCATTATATCATAACAAACGTAATAATCTTTTACATGCGTTGAAACATGCAAATACTTTTCATTAAAGACAATTGAGCATTAGAATAAATAAATTGTGAAAAAATTAAAACTGTAATCACATTCGTCATCACTTTACGCTGCTTCCGAAACATCTATGTCAACATCATCCTCATCGAAATTCTCTCCTTCTAAATAGCATTGCATAATCTCATCAAGTGACGAAGGGGACAGATCATAGAGGAACCATCTTGGTATGTATTTAACAATTCTATATATTATACATAATGGCATTTTTTTTAAATTTCTGTCTATGGAACCAATTTAACAGCGTCATTGTCGCCTACAATAAAACCAAGGTTTAACATATTATATATGACATTATATAATATATATATATATATAATATTGGCCTACATAAATACCAAAAATGATGAAATAATGATGAGTAATATTCTTTTTCATGGTCACTTTTACTATAGAATGCCGAATGTTTCAATTATGTATACCTTAAGACTTTTTGGATTATTTGGATTAAGGACGTGTCAACCGTTAAGTCATAATACACCACTCTAACCTAGGGGGGGGGGGGGGGGGGGGAGAGGGGCCCATGCTGGTCAGAACCAGCCACAGGTAAGGGGAGGAAAGGGGGTCTCTCACGTCGCGGTCGTCATCGTCTTTGTCATCGTTCATTATGTCATTGTCATCGTCGTTGGAGAACTAGTCAAGGGAAGGGGGCAAGGTCCCCGACGACGATTGCCAGAGCTCGTCTCTAGATTCGGGGAGTAATATACTACCCATCTTACTAGCTGATGTTTGCGAGGTGGACTTTTTCTCTTGAATCGCCTTTCACGATTAGCAGAGCCATGCTCTGGGGCAAGCTCGAGAAAACCAGGCTTTGACGCAGAGCGCAGAGGTAAGTCTGGACTCTGGAACACTTGGAAGCTCTGTCGGTTGTCCTATCGGGTTGTCCTTTGCAACAAAATGTTAAGTAACAATGTGTAATAGGGGGTATCTAGGCACATTTTCCAATATTGCTCACTTTTCTTATTAAATGACCGTAAATATGACAACACTGTTAATTTGTAGAAATTTACCGATTTTGTGTAGGAGATAATTATTTGAAATCTCAAAATGTGCTTTGATAGCGACATACGCTCATCCTTTCTGAACAGCCTCCCAAAAATACAGATTTTTTAGCTGAAAATTAAAGGTAAAAAGCGGTACGTTCTGTATGTGAAATTAGAGGGATTTGATGATCAAGCATGCTTTTACGTGGGCATTTAACATTGTAAAAAAAGTTGGCCCGAGCTTGGCAAACAGTCTTAAAGGCAGATTTGACATCTTTGGGGGCCCACTTTGGAGGTAACCTAACGGGTCAAAGCCCCAACGCAAGACGCAACCCATCTGACAAGTGATATTCGATTTCTTGGTAACTGACTCTATAAAACGACGTATGTTTGAATTATGTTTACCCTATGGGGACAAAATCAACCTTTTTGAGGGCCCCTTTGGGTTTTACCTAACGGGTCAAAGCCCCAACGCAGCCCGTCTGACGAGTGATATTCGTTTTTCTGGTAATTTTTACTATAAAATGACGTATGTTTGAATCACGTATACCTCATGAGGGCAGATTTGACTTTTTTGGGGGGCCCACTTTGGGGGCGTCTGACGGGGTAAACGCCCCCACGTTGACTCGTAAGACGCGCATTTTTGAAAATGACTTGAATTTCCGCTTCTACTCCAATGGTCCAAACATATGTACCTTATGAGGCAATCGAAACTGTCACTGGCTCTCGGTCTATAATTTCTGCATTATATACCTGATGTTTTTTAAATAAACTGTAAGGTAAAAATTACTATTTTAAATACATTTAACATTGAAAGTTTTCATTGAATTGAAATTTTCAACATTGCATCACAACCTACCCACGCAACATTTGGCGGTGTCCCGCACGTTTCCCGCGAATCTGTCCCGTAATGCGCTAGTGCGGACCCGTACGGGCATCCCGTAACGGTCCCCGTACGGAAGTGTCCTATGGGCCACGCCCGGGTCCCGTACGGAACATCCCGCACTCCGTCCCAGTGTGTCCCGAAGTCGTCCCAAACGTTCCGCGCGCATCATGCCCGCGACTACCTTGATGGTCCAGGACGGGTCCAAAAACATAGTCTGCCCGCTAGTTCCCGCCCGGGTCCCGTCCGGTCCCGCACGGGTCCCGCCCGGTCCCGCAACTCGTCCCAGTGTTTCTCGTGGCATTGGCCTTCTAGCGCCATCTAGTAACACTCAAAAGTCAACAGATAAAACGGGCCAAAATTTAAAATCGATTATTTATACGCGATGGGCCCACTTTCTCAATTTATACATTAATGTGAAGGGGAATAAAGTACCATAGATATAGACAAGGATTATCAGACATTTAAATTTTATTGACTACAGCCGACTCGAACCCCGCAATGCCTTCTTCCGGAAGTCAGACGCTCTTTCCACTCGGAGCCCTTTTACAGCACCTAATACTGTCAATGCTGGCGTTAGATGGTCTTATGAAAGGGAGCACGCTTGCGTGGATTGCGGAACACACATTGCGTGTAACTATTGTGATATTGAAAATGTGTTTGGTGTTTTTAAAACATGATACTATTCTATTATTTTTTTAAATCCTTGCTACCTCTTCGATTATTAGGCTTTAACAATACTCGATCATTATGAATCTATGCTGCTGGATAGCTTGCATTGGACGACGTAGGCCAAGAACAGATAAAATTGTTTCTTATATTCTTATAACCCAACCGAATGCGATCAATTATCCCCACCTCGACGTCCTCGGTGGCACATACAATTAGGGCGCTCATCGAGTATACGTGGTTTTGAATTCCCGAATAAGGCATATTTTTTTGTGATCGTCCTTTATCGTCATTATCACCACTAATCCAACTCGAATAGCCTTAGTGCATAAAAGGCGTTAAGCAATACAAATCTCATACATATTTTTAAATACTAGTTACATCAAAAATTATTTCAGTTAAATTTCATTTAACATGTTGTTTCTTGTAATGTCTATAGCATATTTTGATTCTACCTATTACCAGTTTATTTATTAATTAATTGTGTTTATACAAAATTAGTTTACGTGTATTTAGTTGTGAGCGAGGTATATACGGTCATATTTGCTATGCGGCTATCGTAATGCACTCTCGGATTCTCTTTCAACATAGTTTTAGTTAATTTGTACTTAATAATTTGTAGAAATTAATAAAAAGAAAGAAGACCGAAAGAAAGAAAACTCATAAAAAAATAAAAACGCCAAGAAATAAAAAACAGATTTATTAGACGATCCAACTCAAAAGAATAATGAGGTTTCAAAAATCAGGAACAGCAAATCAGGGAGTAATCAAACTTTCGCGACGACCGACGCGGAATCTCATTCTTGTTTTCAATGCTTGATAATAATAAGTACAAAAGATCTTAAAATCTAATATATTAGACATATATTATTAGGAATTGTAATAGGCTAAGTCAAAAACTATCCACAGCAATGATATAGGAGGACACCTAACTCAAGTTGCGAGCTTCACCAGTGGCCGGCACCAGACGACATACCTTCACAACTTACTAATACTTAATAAACGATTTACTCGTCTGAAAATCATTGATTATATTTATTTATTTATTTTAATTAACGTCTATATAGGCTATCCTATATTCATTTATAAAAACGCTTTGCAATGAATAGAACTGAATAAATCAACGGAAATTATTCAACATAAAACTATCACACGTATTGTTTTAATATAATACTCCACATTTTGGTTATCCTTTAGTTTTTCCACTCCGCGGGACCCGTGCGGTCGTCCCATAGCTTTCCGAAATGGGTTACCCCTGAAAGTTTCCCTCGCGGGCCCGTGCGGGTTGTCCCGTAGCTTTCCGAAAGGGGTGTCCTTAAGTTTCCCTCGCGGGACCCGTACGGGTTGTCCCGTAGTTTTCCCTAAAGGGTGTCCTTAAGTTTTCCCTCGCGAGGACCCCCGTGGCTGGTTTTGTCCCGTAGCTCTCCCAGATATAAATTCCCTAACATGTCCCTAACATGTCCCGCGCGGGACCGCCGGCGGGTTGTCCCGTAGCTGTCCTAACCCGCAATTTACCCGCACTTCCCTTGGTTGTCCCCCGCACGGGGCCAGTGTCTCATGTTTGCTGGGTATGGCCCTATCTAAAATTGGCCTTCACTCAACATGTTCATAATACAATGGACAATGCCTTCAGCAAATCTTCTTGTCATGTAGGCTTTTTAAAATAATTCACCAACATATTAGTTGAGTTGTTAATGGGGAAAAAATTTGTTAACCTAAGCCGCATGCTAGACCAACCCTTGTACACAATTGTCGCAATTGGGATTACCCTTCAATCGTAGTCGCTCTCGATGTGTTCACTGAGGCATTGTAAAATTGATATCTTTATGTTATGATTTGCAGTGATTACGACTACACGATGAAAGGTCTACTGCTTGCAAAATTATGGTTTATGTTCCATGTTCAGTTCAAATCCTTACTTAACCTGTTGCACATGCTTAGGCCTACCTACAGTTGTCGACTTGTGTTGAATGAATATTAATGTTGATAATTCTGTGTATCGTTTGGGTTTACAATCAATTAAACTAGGTAATGAAAACTTCAACTAGCCCTCATAAACTTGGAAGGGCCTACATACACACCCTAAACGACATCATTGTTTCCTACGGGAGTGTTTCCCGTCTAACCAGAAATCGAGATACCATCATTTTGTTCCACCCAAGCCCAACGCCACATGTTTGGTCTACAATCCAAAAGCATTAATAGACCATTTCCATGGTATGTAAACTATCCAAATACCTAGTGTCATATAATTATAGCCAATGGATAGATGTATTATATTGGTAATAATCGTGTTATAGGTAATATTGGGGAATAAACACATCCCCTGATCACGGAGTTTACAGTTTAATGGTTAAAACAAGAAACGTTACAAAACGTAGACGGAAGTCAAAAGCAATGAAGTTAACCCATGAGTAGCTACACAAGCTCACAGACAATGATATACATGTTAGTGGGCTTCTGCCGCTAGGGTTGGCATTGAGTACCGTGTTACTATTTTACTGCTAAACTAGGCCTATCGGTACTAGCTGTAACTACAACACCCCCTCTAATCACGATAACTCAGAAATATGAACAACATTACCTGTTTTAACATTCATACAATTTCTATTTAGTTCACTAACATATACTTTAGTTTTTGGTCATGGATGGCCTTAGTCATCAAACGGCCACCATTTCATTCATACATTTATACGTAATTTTCAATCTTTTCGATTCTACATTTCTCGTATGTAGTGATGTTGAATATCTATGTTTTTGTACGTGAATGCTACATTGGTGTTGCTAGCAATTTTCTGAGCTGACTGACTGTCATTGAAAATTACTACTGCTTCTCTGGTTTCACCATAGATGGAGCTAAACATTTTAACAAACTCTTTAGATAGATGGCTTCCTTGCCCCCTAGTCACAGCCATATATTCTGCTTCGTACTGGACAATTCACACATGGTTGTTTTCGTAACTCTCCCATGTATTACATTGTTCCCTAGGTTTAATACAAAACCTGTATACGATTCCGGTCATAACTGTTCCCCATCTGCATCTGCATACCCAGTTAATTTTAGTTTTGATTTAGACTTCTTAAACGTCAAGCACATATATTTAGTCCCCGTGCGCGGTATCTGACCCTCTTAGCTTGCACTGCAATGCTCTTGACTATAAACAAGTATTGAATTGTGTATAATGCCTTACAGCATGTGCAATGTCGGCCTTGTGTTACTGCTATGTACATGAGGCGACCGACGATATTCTGTATAGAGGAACATTTACATCATTTATTACTCTTTTGTCACTCGTCCTACCTGCGCATAGGAGTCACTGGGCAGTTGTACAATCTGACATCTGAAACTTGATAAAACATTTGTATGTACTGGACTCTGGTCCACATGAGATACAATTCTGTATCCCTGCGCACTCTGCATCACAAGTACATTCTAGCAGGCCCTAGTCCCTTCATTCTAAACTTATTCATCAGTTCACTCTTAAGTTATCCTTAGCTTGGCTTGTCGATTAACCAATAGAAAAGTCATCTCAAAAATTGCTACATACAACACATTTTCTGTGTTACTTTTCTGATACACACATGGTTCAATTGAGAGTGCTAAACCCTATTTTTTATTCCTAATCAATTTCTTTGTACCAAGCCCTAAGGATTGTTTTTCAATCCGTACAATGCCTGTGTTTAGTTCAAACCTTCTCTTCCTGACCAGGAACAATGCCACCCTCAGGCTGTACCATAACACATCCTCCTCCTATTGTACCATGTAGAAAGCTGTTGTTAACAATCCCATGATCTATATCCAATCATTTCTGCAGCTAGACTGAACAACATTCGCATAAGTAGGTTCCCCGCACACTGGCGAAAGGTTTCAGTATAATCCTCCCCATACCTTTGACATACCCTTTGGCACCAGTGCTTTTGCTTTTACTTAGTTACTTTGCCCTCACAGTCTCGTTTGATAAAAAATCCACGTGATTGTTTTACAGGCTTCTTTCCAGGAGGAAGATCGACAAGTTTCCAAGTTTGCTTATTTCAATGACTTCTAATTCCTCAGTCATTGCACTTTCCCACTTACCTTTTTATCCACCTGTCATTGGCCTCTACAACGTCTTTGATCATCATCATCACAACTCACTGCACTATACATTACGTGGTTCTGGAACTGCCCGAGCCGCCCTCTCGCGTAATGGTATTCTGCGCTCCCGTTCGACTTCTGGCTGTTCATTTTCTCCCACACGTGATTCGTCGTCACTGCACTGGAAATTATTCTCCATCTTCTTCTTCCGGTCTTCTTCACAAGATCGTAGCCGATTTACAGTGTTAGATCTCTTCCTTGTCGGTACCCCTCTTCTTGTGGCTTGTCAACCCGGGGAACTCAGTTCGATGAATTCACCTCTTCCTGTACCTGCAAACATTGTCTTGCCTTTTCAATGATTGTCCCTGTTCGCATCTCTCTGCTATAACCATTTTTGTTCTGGCCGTGTCTGTACAGTGGTCTGTGTTTAATGCCGTTGTTTCTTCAAGTATCCCTGAATACGGAATTTGGCACTATTCTGTCCCGTTATCCGTTCGCAACATTTAATTTTGCTACCATTCACTCCATTTTCAACCATCATCTTGGAATTCACGAACTTCGAGAACACTTGCGTCTTTTCTTCAGAAGTAATACCAAAGTTTGTCTTCGTGAAATCGTCTATAAAGTTAATAGTACCTGGCTCCTAAAAGAAAAGAAAACCGCTCAAAGACTCACACCTCCAACTTGGCCCGCACAGATACTGATTGGATTATCTCGAGTCGCTGTGTTTCTTGCTTTCTACTTGTTCTGAAAGGACTCCGACTCATTCTTCCCACGCTATGCATGAGACCACACGGCTTCTGTTTTCAGTAACGAGACAAAATTCACGACCAGTGGCAGTATTTTTCATTTCCTAGCATACCTTGTTCATTGCAAATGTCCTAGTCGTTTCTCTGGCCACACCTCACGACTTTCCATATCAGTCTCCGATCTTCTATCTTCTGTACATCCTCCTGTAGGCCTAGCCTACATCTGTTTTCGGTAGTCAGACATGCGCGTTTCTGTGCTTCATCCCTGTGTCTAGCTCGTACACTCCACCCACTTCTGTTGCTGATCCTACAACTGTACCCTGACATGGAATCTTCAGCACTGTATATCTGACATCCTGATGTCGCAGTAAAAAGTACATTCTGTCCCTTATTAACCATACTGCTGCACTGACAAGAGGTTGGTTGCCAACCCTGGAACATGCAACACTTCAGAATAGATCAACTGCATTACGGCTGCCCTTTAACCTCAACTGGCACATGTCCTGAACCTGGTGCTACAGAGTAATTCATCCTTTGCCACCGTCCACAGTTAGGCCTTTGCCCTTATCAGAAAAGTTTATCATCTTGGTCTTTACTGTTGCTCATGGTGCCCACTTGCACAACTGTCAACATACCATTATTTGTGGGTTTTATTTCTGCATGGCATGCTGTTAACAGTGAATACTTGGTTTTCCTTGTTCTGATATGTTTTTCTTGTAGGCAGTCCACAGCCTTGTGAACCTTGCTTCATGACACTTGAGAACATTTTATAAACAAACTTCTTTACATCAGCTGTTGTTTCCTCTTCTTATTTGTCTGATTTTTCTTCTGTGCATCTTCTTCTGAATTTAGGTGTATAACGCCGTTTCATCAGAGTTAAACCCATTAGCATTTTTTTCACCTGTTTGCTTCTTGCAGCAGCTTGTTCTGATGGTTTCACTCTTAAGCCTCAGTGCACTGTTGTCAATTGGCCATGATCTAGGCCCATAATCGTCCGGGCAACCCACCTCAAGGAAGAATCGACAGCAGCACCAGCCAATCAATCACGTGATTTTTTTGCGTCAATATCGTCCAGTTGGTGTGCCAATGACTAAACTTTGCAATGTATTCCTCCATGACTTTCTGAAGTTTTCAAAGTCTGCATGACAACAGTTGTATGGCGCTGCAACCGCAACGCCTGCCCCCGCTTTATCTTCATAGGCTGTACACAAGTGTGTTGACCATGCTTTCCTTTGCCACTTCTTGGCTGACTTGTACGTACTTGTACCAGCTAGGCTCCACTAGCACAAATGTTGTGCGCGCTCTGTCGTCCCTTCCCGGCGGTCCCACTGGATTGCAGTTCCATCCACGTTCGTGCCTGGCTCATGGCTTCCACCAGTCTTTGTTTTCTAGATAGTTTTTTCACCTGAAACTTCCAGTCTGAAAAACATCGTACCCCGTTTAGTTTATTTGATGCCTCCTCCAACAGTTCCTGATTCATCGTTCGTTATCCGACTCGTGCTCACAGGGCTTAGGCCTAGGACCTACGTTCCCGCACACTGTCCGACCTTCCACACTTGCTCACGTGTTTACCGAACACCAACACTTCAACTATACGCTCATATCCTAAGCACACATTCGTACTTAACGACGTACTAGGCCCATAACCTATTGGAATAATTGTGTGATAGGAATATTGGAAATAAACACTCCCTGAGCACGGCGTTTAACAAGTTTAATGGGTTAAAACAAGAACGTTACAAACACCGTAAGCACGTAAGTCAAAGCATAACATTAACATGAGTAGATACACAAGCTACACATACATGATATAATGGTTACGTGGCGTCTGCCGCTAGGTGTCATTGCTGAGTACCGTGTTTACTACTGCTAAAACTAGCCTATCGGGTGCTAGCTGTAACTACAACATATTAAGCAAAGAAAAGCCTGTAGGCCCTATGCTATTGCGCCTACTAGTCTAGGCCCAATTTGTCAGTAGATATGCATAGGTCTATGCCTAGTATCTATGGGCCAAAGCTAGGTAGGGCCTTTGCCCTTAAAGTTTACGTAAAAAAAAATTTTATCAGCCTGTACATTTGTAGGCTTCATCGTAAAACAAAAAAAAGCTTAGGCCCTAGAACAGTAGTTTTTTGACTGAATGCTAATTTCTACGAGCTGATATAGGCCTCTGTATCGTGATCCTGTTTATAGCGTAGGTACTAGGGCCTAGACCTACACAATTCTGTAATATGGATGAAATGTGAACGAATTTGCAAAGTAGTAAGTTATGCCAGGTTTTTTGGGCATGGGTGGCCGATAAAGGCCATCGATCTAATGTGAACTGTTAGAAGAGGAGTGAACACGTGATTACATTGGCACGATAAAGCGTTTAGAACGCAATTTATTGAGCATATTATACAAACATAAACAAGTATGCATGTGTACGCCCACCCTAGGAAAGGCAAGGCAAAAAAAATGTTCGTGACTTTGTCCCATGGAATGTCTGTAGGGCGAGTCGGGATGACTGAGGGAACTTTTCACAGGGTGCTGTGGGGTGTTGGCGTGGTTGGCATTGTCAAGATTGAGGATTGAAGTAGTGGTAGCCTACCACCTGAAACAACTTAATGCAAATCTAAATAAAACAATGATATCATATAAGCCTTGCTTCAAAATGAAACTAAAATTGTAGGTGCCCTTGGCCCTATGGATGTAGGACAGGCTATGGGCTACAGCCCGCTCATGGCCCCTCAGGACCCCACGTTTCCGTTCCTCAATTTAACGCGCGGAATACGAAACTTGTAGCTGTGTGCCAAGTTCTCAAGCCAAGATTCAATCATATTGGTGTGAAGAAGATAGACAAGAAAGAATTGAGCAGATGAAGACTTCTAGAAACAGTCAACCGTCGAGGAGGCCTAATGATAATTAGTACCCGTGAGCTGCTAGTGATCTTGCTGGAGCTAGAGTAGCATCGGTGGAGACGTGGTAGAGTAGTAGTTTAAAAGGCTCTAAAACAGCAAAGTTATGTGCGCTCCAAAATATTTGTTAATTCTGGGTTTCTTGTTCCTCAACAATCCGCTTTCGATAGGGACCAATCATGCGCATCCATGGTTCACATGGCATTTTCAAACTGACAGTACCTTCACATTTGCAATTTGTTATTTCAAATATTTATCAATCATGGGAAATGTTATTTCTAGGCCTACTCCATTGCATCCGAGAAGTTGTACTCAAAGTTTCATTCTTTAATGTGACTATTAACAAATTCGGCACAAATGCTAGATATGTTGCCACTTTTTTGTCTGGAAAGTTTTTCAAAGACCATTCAAAGCATACGATAACATATCTGCTACCTGGCAACCTTGCTGCCGGTATAGGTTCCGTTCAAGCCGCCATAGAAAGGGCTTTAAGAAACAAGTGGATACTGGGCCCCATCTGAATGCCGCATCACTCATTTCTCCACTACTACTACTGTCGAGTACTCTTTCTGAGGTATTTCCATGACACAGCAAGTCGTACAAGGTGGATGTATCATTTGTGCCAATCGAGTGTCCGAAATTCCATGGAATGCACCCAACCTTGAATGGCCTCACGTCAAATGAACCCCTCCCTCTTCCTCTTTCCTATGTTTTAGGTCACAAGAATCTCTTGTTCTGTGGTGTCCAGTCCCAGGGTTCTTTATTTATGTCCGAAGTAGAGGACGGGGACCTAATCCCACTACGGTGCTGACCGGCTAGGTTGGACCCTCTGCTAAACATACATTTGTGTGTTCGCCAATCCCCAAATTCGTTGATAATCAATTCCTTGCTTGGTCGGACGGGCACAGCATAACTGGTGCGCTGCATCTATTGGAGCCGATTACAGTCGCCTCAAGACACGTTCTCTTCCTGGCAGACACGGTGAATGGACATCGTTTCTTTTCGAACTGGAACCTTGCACAGTGGTTTTGCTGCAATCATACATCAATGAAGTCTTCTACTGTACACGCGGTGCCACATAGTCACAGGCATATACGCTCTTTTGGCAACACCAATATGATCTTTAACCATTGGAAAAATCTGTTGTCATCATTGTTAAAACTCTAAAGCCAAACAAGACAACTCCGCACCCTGTACAATCTCATTGTGTGGTCCAAATTGATTTACTACTGTCAAACCACTCCATATTTGCGCACCGGAATCAATTGGAACGCTTAATTGAACAGATTGGCACCATGCTCCAACTGGCGTGATGCAGCTGATGCATTACACAGTACTACACTTTGAACAACACATAAGAACGTTGAAAATGACGATCAAAACGGACAATGCTCACCTTTTCCCCAAAACAGTTACAGATGGATGACGTAACATACACAATACTTTTTAATATTCATTCGTAGTGGAAATAGTCTTTGTTTTGGATTTATTGTTTGTTGTTCTTTGCGTGTGAGGCGCTATACGGCATAATTACCCACAATACCAATATCATCAAACATGACAACTGTACTGTATGCAATGAAGCAAGAGATGAAATGAACTCCAAGTGTTGAGTGATGTTGTAACGCGCCATATTACGTATTACACACACAACACACAACACTACCCAACAAAACAATATTGTTTGTCTCGATGAACCTTGAATGCACATATAAAAATGTACTACCAATGGTATAGTCACAAATACCATATCATCTCATGCTCTGACGTACTGGTATGCAATATAAAGAAACGAAATGAACTTCAAGTGTCGATGGGGACGTGGTAACGCGCCGTATTACGGTTATTGCTTCAATAAACAAACAATATCAACAAGCAACAAACAATTCGTATCTGTTTCGATGAACTTTAATGCACATAGGGCCATCAAATTTCAACTCGCAACCCTTCTCGTGGTTTGGCTGTGTTAGGGGTTTTATCCCTGAAACTATGCGGCTCTAGGTCCGTCGTCGGGGAACTTTCCCCTTCCCTTTGACTACCTTCCCGACGGCGACGACAATGTGACTAACACGTACGGAGGATGAAACAGACGGAGACGACCCACCGACTGTGTGGGGGAGAACCTCTGCCCTCCCCATCCTTGTGCTGTTTCTGACTAGGCACAGGCCTGTCCACCCCCTATTCCCCCCTGCGTCATCCCTTTAACGTCCTCCCTTCGTCTCGATTAGCCAAGGTTGCATACATATGAGACGTTAAGCAATATCCAATCAATTTAATGCACATATAGAATTATCATCCCACCATTAAATTACGCACTTAAGCCCAAGTGCTGCTAACATAAAATGCGATTAACAAAACCTCCAATGCACTTAACGTGTAGCGGCGATATGACCTCGCGCCCCGCACCTTTTACATACCACCTGCAGGCGACACGCACGCACACAGTAGACACAGAGCCTCGCATCGCAGTCGTCTGTTTGTTCTTGTCGCAGTGGATCGTGTTTTTTGTGCAGGCTCTTCGTTCTCTTCTTACAGGGCCTGCACAGTACCGGTATCTTCTATTACAGCTGAGTGTGTTGTTTGAGCAGTCTTGGCTGTGTGTCCTCGGGGGGGCATCATTCTGTTTATGGTTTGTTCACTTTCAGGAGTTTATTCTGTCTAGACTGAAAGGTTTTGTTTCTGTCTTTATTCTGCCCCGCTCGGACATCTATGTGTGGTGACTCCTGTCTGTTCTGTCCTGCCCGTACAGCCTGAATGGCTGGTTGTTCGGTAGTGTTAGGCTTTCTGTTCAGTGTGAATGAGAGCCTTGACACATATAGGGTGCCCCCGATTTCAGTGCTGGGGTTTTGTTGTTCTTTAATCTTGTGTAGGGTTGCAAAGAACTCGTTTATTAACAAGAGACGTCATTACCTCATATAATGTTTGATACTAACTAAAATAGTTCATTTGAAGTCCGATGATTGTGTTTTGCATTGTGCTATATGTGGTTTTTCCTGCTACTTGCCATTAGTCTTCGATAAGCCCATCAAAAAAAAAACACCACCCCCAACGAAACTATTTCGTCTTCAGAATAAAGTGTTGACTAATTAAAATAATGTATCTGAGGGTGCGGTTTCTTGTTGGCAAGCTCAAACTGACAAAAGAAGATCATTTTACAATCAACTTCTAGGTCCTATCACGCTTTTGATTAAGCCCTAGTACTATTTTCTCGTCCTAGGATTGTACTTGGACTTAAATAATTGTTCTGGCAAACTATTCAAGTACTTTTTCACCGTTTTGTTCGGTAGGTCTTGTCACCCTTAACCTGTGGTTGTATGTGGAGGCCTAGGTCGAGTTTACTCAGGCAGTACTGTTTGACTCTGATCTTATTTTGTACCGTCCTTGATGAGTTTGGTGCCACAAGCATTTTAAGTCAGTATCTGCCTCCACTGCCTCACGATGACCTGTCATTTGTTTCATGTGTTTTTTAGTCTTTTTTATGGTTAACCCCACTTCTTGCTTGTCTCTTTAGCAAAAAAAGAAAAAACACAAAAAGAGTGTATCCACAAATTTTTTCTTGTACCAAAGATGAAAATAATGTAAACTGTAAAATGGATGAGAGTCCCCCCATCAGTCACCCTAAGGAGGTGTCCGGGTTTCTGTGCTGGGGTTTTGTTTAATGGTGTTTCCTTGTGTAGTTGTTGCAAGTAACTCTTGTAGTGACGTGCGCACCACTAGACATCCTTCACTTATGCCTCCAAATCGGACAATGCACTTGGTGTGTTAACCTCCACCCAGTGTTTATCAATTTAAAAAAAATTCGTTTTGCAGTTTGCCGTAAAGTGACTGTCATATCTGCAATATGCGTAATTACACACACCTTTCCTCTGCGTTGATGCCTTTGGCATGTTGAAATAACTCGCTTATATTTAGTGTACTAGATATCATGAGAGCCTGTCATAACACCTGCATGCAGTTTCCTCTGTCAAGATGAGTTGGCATGCATAAACGGAAATAAGATGCATTTGTATGTTGGGACATTATAGGCCGTACCCTAGGTAAATTATCTCAATTACCATCATAGCTCTTGATTAAAAGTTTCGGATGGGTTGCTTCCAATAGGGCCAAACAAACATAGAAGTGCTTGTGTTTAGTTGTGACAGTTCGAAAGAGGATCCCTTCGAAGGATCTGTACTCGTATGTTCTCGGATTTGCTGTTGTCCCGCTGTTCATCTTTGTCATCTAAAGAGGCAATTTTTGCCTCGAGAAATGCCAGAAGCACCGGGAGGGGGGTGTACGATCTGGTGTGATGTTGGGGCAAGTGTCCTCGTTCGAAGTCGAAACCCATTAATTCCTCGGAAATGGTCGTGAGGGGGGGGGGGGAAACAGTCCCTTTCTACAAAAACAAAATGCAAAAATTATAATATATGGGGCCTACAGGTTACCAACAGGATTTAGCCTATACAATTTCAAACTTATTACTTTGACAAAAGGCAAGACCATTATTTGATACAACACATTTTCTGTTATATTTGATAACTTGTGTAGGTTTATTACTGCAAGGAATGACGCATTGGAAATTAAATAAAATACAATTCTAAGTGGTATGCCTCTGAACACAGCATAGAAAAAAATTAACATTTTCTAAAAAAGAGAATTCCATGTTTCTTTGTCTCCTAATGCACCAACCAAGATAAAAATCATGAAAGTGCAAGGAATATTTGTTAGGCGAATAGCATAATGTTTATGACGATAGTATTTGCTCTCATAGGGCCTACTTGTAACATTGAAAACACTAGGTAGGCTATATTGTCATATTAATGAGGACATGCGACAAACTGGTATTAAATTGAATAAGGGTTATTTTTTTAACAAACTTAGGCCTACACCACTTGAAGTATATAGGGCCTTGACCAGGTAGTAGCACCCATGAATAAAAACCTTTCAGAGATCATTGATTACAATTAAAATTTATTCGTGACATTTGGAGTTTTACTTGCCCTATATGTGTTGGTACAGCTTTTTTATAATAAGTCATCAGATCGGGAATATGGGGGCCAGTACTCCGCAATTGTCACTTTCCTCAAATAAAAAAGGGACATTCTGCCCGAATCTCTTCACGGGGCGGCATTTGCTCAGCGATGACAAGCCGTGACTGTATGCCTGAAGCGTGAAGTTTAATTTGTTCTCTTATCTTGGCTCATTCTAAAAGACTTAAAGCTCAGATGAGGCCACATCAATATAACAAATACGTTCCATTTAAATGACCATGTCGTTCCTGCAAACTTTTCCACAGTTAACTATTTGAACCTTGGTTCGTTATTTTACCGAGCATGCTTTGTAATGTCTTTCGATGTGTGGCCATGACTTGCTGAAATAATTAAATGTTGCCTGATTAAGACATCTCTGGGCGTAAAAACATTTGATCATTACGTGTTTGTATGTTTTAGAACTTGTTGGCTAACTATGGAATTTTTATAAGGACGATTCGATTAACCATCGTGCTTTACCTAGTCAAATGCGTTGGCGCATTACGAATGTAAGCAATTTAGTAAAATAACTTTCCTTCCTCTCGTTAGCCCCCAGTGGGGGTGGGGTGAGGAATTATTGCATATGGGTTGCTTGACATGTTGATTGAAACGTAAATTTCTACATAATTAACTGATAATTCAGAACACTTGATTTCCACTTCCATAGAACTGCACTACACCCTTCAAGACTACACAGAATTGTATGTTAAAAAATAGTATTGCCCCTTCTGTGGTTGGCCTTTCTGTGCTTCATTCGGTTCCCCACAGATCTTTTAAAGACTTCTAACATCTTTCCGACTGTGATGGCAATCAAGAGAATTGCGTGTTTTTACACTGTCCCTCGGCGCTTGTTATCGGACCATTTGCGATGAAAGACTGAGTCTGATCCAAATTCTACGAGAGGCAAGCACAAAAGTTTTGAAACAAGGCGCGTTGTTATCCTCCTCTAAGATCAAGATACCTCATTGTTACCGCTCTGCCGTCAACGCCCCCGGTAGTTTGCAGGAAAAGCCGAGACAGCAGTGACGCTGTTTTGACACTTCTTACAAGTTATTTTTCTTTCAATTTCACGTCTTTTTACATCCCGGTTAACAGAGCTTTAGTGTTTCCTCCAAATTATTCCCAAATTTTGTAACACTTGTTGTCCGGGCCGATACCACATTGTTGAAACACAGTAATTAGTCAATTAAAAACACCAAATCTTAAAAGTATCAGTCCACCTACACAGTTTTTGGAAACCGTGACCATTTCGCTTCCAGGGGGGGGGGGGGGGTGGTTGGGTTTTGTGTTCCACTCCGTGAAAAAACATTTTTTTTACCAACTGAAAAAGTCCTTAAATGATTGTCTTGATCGACTTCTTAACAGCTAATGGAAGTGAGTGCTTATTGTCATATGTTAGCCTCCCAATTAGCATTACTGCTATTAAATTACAACCCAAAAGCTTTATCTGTTGGACAGAGCCAAAGTGTCTGGTTTTTCATTGCGGACATTTAGGAAGTATGGCTCATTCTACACACTTTGTTGAAACCCTTTCTGTCCCCATCACCAGTATTCACCGAACACGGACTCCCGTGGGCTTGCTCGCTCCTTTCCCGTATGTTGGCAATACTTTGGCAATAAATTTCCAATTTGAAATTATACTTTGTTTGTGTCCTCAAATGTAACGGTTCACAACTCCATGTAGCCGAAGTATGGCCTTGTTTGTACCAGATTTCTATTGGGTCCCGAGGGAAATCTTTTGACCCATTATGTTTATGACCTTCACTGCTGTATCGTCAAGAACTTTGTCCCAATCCCCAACACATGGACGAGAGGAATGATTTTAAACTAAAACCTTATTAAAGAAATTTTATCTGGTGAATCTGAGAATACATAACCAATCCTGTTTTTAGAATATCTGAATCAACAAGCTTTATAATAGAATTTCAAAAAAGCCATCACTAAAAAGAGAACACTGGCACTAATAGTATAACTTAGTGTTTATGTGGCCCTATAACCCCCTAAATAACTAACAACTACTTCAACGGCTATGTAGCAATTTAAGAGCATAATAGAAGACTAATAACATTTCATCCTTCTCTCTGAGCAACAACGCAATGTGAGCACAAATTAACTATTAAGAGGCACAAAAGGAACAGTGTTATGTGTACGTTAGTACAAGTAAGTTCATTTTTTTATGCACTGTTTAGTTTTGACTATACCTGTTGTAAATTGTATATTGTGGATAACATACTATTTAGGAAACAGCCCGCATTAAGCATGCAACAATCCATTATTGTAAAGCTGGCCATCAAATCCAACTGCGCACCTTCCCGGTGGTTTGGCCCCGTGACTTAGGGGAGTTTTCCTCCTGAAACTAATGTGCGAGCTCTCGGTCGTCGTCGGGACCTTTCCCCTTCCCTTTGACTAACCTCCCCGACGGCGACGACAACGACAACACTGACGGATGACACCAGACGGAGCGACCACGACGTGGGGAACCTCTGCCCTCCCCATACGACTTGTGGCTGGTTCTACAACACAGTCCGCTGTCCACACCCCTTCGTCCCCCGCGTCATCCCTTACGTCCCCTCCCTTCGTCTCGATTAGCCTAGGTGGCTTATAAATAGAGACGTAACCCTATCCATCAAACTCCAAGTATTGTTAGGAAGCATTGGTTTTACAATATAATGTTAAGAGACACGTATAAAATAAATAGCACTGCCTCCTACATATTTCAACTGGACTTCAGAGAGGCTACATACGAGGAAGATGGTGGCCCTCTGGATAACAAATGACACCGAGAAAATCACAATCAACAACAACACAACCCAACATAAGTCCAACTCGCTACCTTCCGTGGTTTGGCCTGTGAGTAGGGAAGTAGCATATTCCCCGAAACTTAAGGCGAGCTCTGGACGGTTTGGGGTGCTTGTTTTGCAGAGAACAGTGCTCTTGCGCAAGTTTTTATCTACACCTTTCTTCATTCACACAGCCTTACTCTATTTATTTTCTCTTTCAACTTTTTTCTACTCCATTACTTGCCGCCCTTTATGCAACAAGCACTCCAATGTTCCCGACCCAGTTTAAACCATCCTATCCAACATCCTCACTACTTCCATTATCTCCAGTGGCCGCTATCTGATTGATGACCCTGAACTAGTAGGTATGAGTTCCTGTGTCTATCTATTTATGTGCGCGTATGGACCGCAATCTGGGACCCTTTGTTCTGCATATGTGGTTGCGTCGTGTTATCTGTTTGCTGTTTCTCGTTTCTTGTGCTCTGCCAGCCTGTGTTCTTATCGCGTGTGGGCGTCCTTTAGGCTTCAGGTCGACTCTCGGCGGTGTTAAAGATCGATTGCGTCTGTATGACATCCGAACGTGAATGGCACTTTCCTACAGACGCCGCTTGATGCAAAGTGAAGTCTTTAAAGGCTCCACGCATGCCAAAAACATTTCTTTGAGGGATGTCACACACCGTGACAAAATTTGTAAAGAAAAAATAAACAAAGCATTATACAAATGCTTATTCTCAACAGAGTCAATTTCGCCTTAATTAGTAATTTCAAATCTTCTTCGATGTTTTAGCACACATCATCACTTTCCCTTTTTCTTATGAAAATTTTAACCCCCCGCTTGCCCACACCATACTTGAACTTTTTTCCTTGCGCACTTGCTTGCATTTCACAGAAGTGCTTTGTAAGCGGACTAAACAGATTTCATTGATGAAAATCTTGCGTTTCATCATCGTTGTTGACATATCTTCACACGCATTTTTGAGGAAGCCATGCCCCTTACATACGTCTAGAAGCGAATTGCACAATTAACCGGTCACTTTTTAGCCCCAGCTGCCCTCTGTAGGCAGTGGGCTGCATCAATGTCCTCTTCACGGCATGTCACACCAACGGGCAATCAAATTCCTACTCGCAACCTTCTCGTGGTTTGGCTCGTGATTAGGGGAGTTTTTCTCCCTGAAACTAATGGCAAGCTCTGGGTCGTCGTCGGGAACTTTCCCCTTCCCTTTGACAACCTCCTCGACGGCGATGACAATGACAACACGGACGGATAATGACACAGACCTCAACTCAAACTCAAAAGAATGCTTGTACCATAACTAATATTTCCTTCCTTTGATTACTGCGACGTTATTTATAATGACTTTACTGAAGACATCTATTCGACTTCAGCAGGCTCAAAATTCAAGCGTACGTTTCATTATGGGTATTAAAAAATCTTATCATGTAACTCCAAGTTACAAAGATCTTATGGCTTCGTCTAAATGATCGACTTGACTACTTGACTTTTAACCAAAAATATTCAATACAAACATTTAAATAGGCCTACACTTTTCATTAAGCTACACTATTGAGTGATGTATTTATTACATTTAGCATGTCGTATTTAATTACACTATACGCAGTTTTAATTATATGGGCTGATATTCCCTCATCAGTGCAAGATTTCTTGGGGAGATTTAAAATTATTTTATTAATTTCAGAGATGGTAATCTCTTCGAATTTACTGAACTCACAAATAGGGGCATTGTGGATTATCCCCAAGCAAACATTGGTATTATTCTGATGAATACTTTCTACATCTCATCAATACTATCTACATAATATTGATTAATTTTTTTTGCAATTAAATCAGTATCCGAGCATGGAACATCAAATACTATTTCTTGTATATAATTATGTACACAGTTGTTTTTGATAATATCTTTTAAGGTTTTCCACATTTTTTTTTAATCACCTTTGGCTTTATCAATATTGTTATGCATGAAATCTCTTTTATTTGCCTTATCATTGATAAAGTATCATTCCGATGTTTCTTATATTTATCCCATACATAATTAGTATTAATTACAGTTGCTTCTTTATACATCAAGTCTCTTGTTTTCAAAGCCTATTGTTTTTACAGTAAACCAGGGTTTTGGTTTATATTTTTTATCTCTACAAATTACAGTTGTAATAGGGGAAACAAAGTCAAAACAGTTAGTTATGTTATTTACAAAGTTGTCAGCTAACAGGTTTGCGTCTGTAGATGAGCGATACCAGTTACATTCCAACAATTTAGACTGAAATATGTGGGTATCAAACTTTTTAAGATCTCTTTTCTCATATGTCTTGTAACTCTTCGGCCTGGCGACTACTGTGAAAGCCCTACTTAGGCTAATTATGGTGATTAGTCGTATCATAAACAAAGGCCATTGGGCGCGCTTTGCTAGCTCAGTCACAAAACTAATTAAAAATCTTATGAATAAGAATACCCGGACATCGGAGACACACAAGATGGGAGCAATCACATACCACATGGGCACAGGGATATTAACATATCCCTGGCTGACTCACCGGGACGCCTGTCCTCACTGGGGTGCGTGCGCAGCAAGGCTGCGTCCTCCGTCTCGCCTGGAATGAGTGTCGTACACTCACTAGCTTAGCGATTACTAATTATAGGCGGGAGCTTAATGATTAAGTGATTGGCTGAAGGCATGATAAGCATGAAAACTGAGGAGAACTAAAGGTGAATATGGGGGAAATTAGGTTCGCCAAACTGGACGCAATCTCCTTGGAATTCAGCAGTATAATTGTTGGATACACATAATACAACAATTTTACACAAATGAAATAAAAAAAATGATTTGAATTTACGTCGGATCCAACTTAAAACAATAGCCTCAGAGACATATGCTAGCTTTTGAAGAAAAACATGGGTGCCTTATTATAATATTAATAAGGTGGGTTAGTTTCTACTCAACACTCTCCCTCGGATGCTTGACCGATGCGATGACCGACGATATGACGCGCTGAGACGCCGCAGATTTAGCGTCCCCTAGTTAAGTACGCCATTCCAGTGGCGTCGTGACCTCTTCGGTGGGGCACCTGACCTCGCATACTGGCTCATGCGGTACGTCTGGCGACGTATGGTTGTGGTCTTCTGGCTTGTCAACGACCCCAAGGTACGTTCTCGGTGACGTGGGTTTTTAGATTACCCACGCTCGCTCGTAGGGGAGGGCTTGACCCCTAGTATCAGGTCTTATATTGGAAGATAACATGGAAAGGTTAGAGAATATTTAGGTGTTTGGATAAGAGATTCGGCTATTGGTTAAGGTTAGTTGGGTTAGCCATTTCGTTGCCGTGGTCGTCAATCGTCGTGTCGTTTAGACTACACATGCTGCGCAGTTATCACTCCACGAACTCTTTAGATAAGGCGAATTTAGATAAGAAAACTAGGTTGAACTCGCGCTCTCACCTATCCCTATACTCGGGAATACACTTTCGTTGGTCATGGTGACCTTAACCGCACTTGAACGAATTCGTAGACTTGCACCGATCACGACACTATGCGCACCACTACTCGTCTCGGGGTTCCAAAGACTTCTCCCTGTGGAGGGCTTCGCGTACCCAAACCTCTGACGCGTTCCCTACCCTCTTCGGTCCCTTGACCCTGGCCTCGGGAACGTTCTAGAAGCTTCTAGCCCTCAGGCAAAGAAAGCCTCCCCCGCCTAGCCCACTGGCTACATGGACTCGTCCGGTCCCACCTTGACAAATCCCATCTAATTAGGATAGGTCATTACTCCGCTGATTTGCATATCATACCTCATTATGATATGTCGTCAAATACAAAAGCAATCCACAAGGATTCTTAATTAAGATGAAAAAATAGTGATTCTAATTAATATAACAAATAAAAAATGAAAAATTGAAACAGATAGGCAGGTGATAAACGGGGTGTACTGTCACAACAGCCCCCATTACTTTTAAGGTGACCTGTGACCTCTAAGGTCACATGAAAAGTTACATCCAAAACCAACAGAAACAGGTTGGACAATTTACATTGTCTCAAATCCTTTGGTTTAACCTTACACAACCGAATTCCAATTTTTCTCCTTATTCTAAGGGTAGGGCAGGGTAGTCTCGCCCAATTTACTTTTAAAAACTTCCAAAACTCTTGGCTCATCCTCGACAGTCCCTTCCTAAAAAGACTTAAATCAACTCAGACTCTGCAGGTCTGACATCCCTCGTATGAAGAGGTTTAAACTACAAATAAAACAAACTGCCCGCTGGTATCTCAGCCCACAACAAAGTTTCCCTCGGGAAAAAGACAAGGTTCCGCCTACAATAAACAGGGCGCTACGCCACTGCTGCAGGAATCCCTAAACCAGGAAGTGTACGCTCGGCCGGCTCCAACCCTGCCGCACACACACCCCCTCACCACGGCTCGTCCGCTGGCCGTCATCACCTCCACACTGTGTCTCTCCTAGGCCTGCGGCGGTCGACGCCCGCGACAGAACCGGTCTAACACACTCGTCGCTGCACGACTTGAAAACCTCCCTGAGCTCACGGCTCGAACTCGGTCCTCTGCAGTAAATAAACGGGTGCACTCGAATAGTGACACTAACGACATACATTCACTTCGCTAAGTGATTTTTAAAACATCATTATTTAATATACGGTACTAGATCCTTCAAATCTGCAACAACTTTGATCAACACTATCGCTCGGTTAGCGATTTCGCAAAAATACACAGTTATTTTACAAACATGAAACATTACAAAACAAAATACAAACGATTGAACAAAGGAAATGAAATCTTACGGCTAACGGGTACACAAAACAAAACAACACGCTACTTAAACAAAACTCTTACGAGTGGCAGATCGGCGGGAAATTACATATTACGCGAATCAAAATCCGGATACGGGTTACAAATACAAAACATCCGAAAACAACTTTAAATACGTGGAGAGAAAAGACTCTGGGTAAAAAAACACAAATCTTACGAACTAACATGGGACAAAAATAAACTCTACAGCACGCTCAACAAAAGGGGCCAACCTTCCTTAAACAACGCACCCTCGGTGCACAACGACCCTTCAGGTCTAGCACAAGTGGCCTGGCGTAATTAGCTAGCCTACTCAGCACCAAAACAGCGCCTCCCCTTTAGCTACGTCACAGTACCGACGGCTAGAGGACGGTCGCTAATTGGTCTGACAGCTATGGGCTATAAAACACAAACTGGCGAGACTTGGCTACTAAACTGTTGCCTCTCGAGCGGCTTCTCGGGTGTCCAACTGATGGTTGACACGAAGTCCCCATGTTGTGACTGAACCTCAGTCTTCCTCGCTCTCCTGAGCTTCGTCCTAGAGCTTGCCCGCAGGCCAATAGCTCGAGTCCCTCTCTCTCTTCCCTTCGTTGCAGTCAACGGCCTTCTTCTGGGCGCTTCTCTGGTTGACAAATATAACACGTGGTCCACGCGTACATCGATAGATCGCCCACTTCCCCTCTCTTGCCGCCCACTCGGACAAGTGGTAGGAGCGGGCTAGTTACCCCTCCCTTCACTTTCGCTTTCGCGAGATGCGTCCGTTGCTCCTCGTACCAGCTGATTTCATTCCCTCGCACGGAGCTCGTCGTAACCTACTGTTCCTTGGTTCGACCTTCCATAGGTACGCTCTTTCTGGCTCACATTCGCGGGTGCTTTCGCGCTTGTACTTTCACGAAGAAAAACCCACGACACAAACGTGTGCACTTAATGCACAAAAACACAAATACATACGGGATGCACTCATTGCATGACAAAATACAAAGATTAAAAAGGTGCTCGCATCGCACAACAAATTACAATGACATATAGGGTGCTCGTAAACGCACAGCAAAATACAAAGACAAAAAGTGCTCGCATCACACAACAATTACAATGCTTACGCTACAACGTCGGTACTGTTGGTCCTGGTACGTGGTATTCGCGTAAGTTACTTACATTGTACACACCTCACGATTCCCAGCTCGTCCGATAGCTCATTGCTCTCAGGAAGCGTACTATCTCTCTCATATTTCTTTCATCGCTGCACTTGACGCAGAAAGAGTCTCGGTTCACTCAAGATCACCAACAAACAAAACCTTACACAAAGCTACTAGGCCTGCTCCTGTCAACCCGGTGGGTGACCAACACTCACGGCTCGATTAAACCAATGCGCATTAAAACAAAACAACACACAAAACTTGAGTACTCTCGACTCGGTGGACGTATAACTTGCCTCAAAACTCAAACTCGCACGGGAACTCAAAACTTTACTCAAAACCTTACTCTGAACTTGCACTGTCGGCGGGGTGGTAAGTCCCTCAAACAAACTCTACGTCCTATCTCTTTCTCTCTCTCTCCCAAAACAAAACATCGACAAACACATTGCGGCTACACAGGCGGTCTTAGATTCCATCGCGTCAAATAAACAGGCTGGCACATCCTACCAGGCGCGACCTCGTCTAGCGCGTAGGCATGTCCATGCACAGATCACACGAGATCTCACAAGACAGGCGTGGTCCCGTCAAGGTGTCCGATGTTACGTAGATCTACCAAAAAGTCCTGTCGCGTCCTACTGACCGGCGACAGACTATAAAACCTTGCAGTGACCAAGTTCCCCTCGTTCCGCGAGTGATGGGGTGAAGTTTACGTCGGGCAACACCTGTTGCTCCAGTTGTGGTGGTTGCATTGCCGGTAAACAAACTTCGGTCAATGACTTGCGCTTGGTGACTGTGCCGTATGGATCGGCAATCCATCTCAATCTCATTGCAGGCAAAGTAGCTGTGCGTGGCCGAATCGCCTGAGGCATTATCCTCGCTTGTCGTCCGGTTAGCAGACATGGCATGGCGCTCTCCTCTCTCCGCCAGCCAGCTATTTCCCTCTCTCTCTCTGCTGCGCCGTAGAGGTTGCGCGATCGATCCACTCTAGTACGCTGCCCGTGGCCGTGGCTGCTCTCGCTCGAGCCTCGGTTCGGTGATAAACTTACAATCTGAATAAACAACTTCTTACATTCTACAAAATCTCTCGAGATCGAACACACAAATACAACAAATACAACTAAACAACAGCTAGCCCGCGATCTTTGGTGAGCTCTTTGGCGTTGTTAACCTCAGACCCCGGGTTCTGCCCCTAGCACCCTCTGGCTAACCGGTGGGTAGTTGTCCCCCTCGTTCCTGGTGGCTTCCGCCCCCCGATTCCTTCATGCGTTTCTTCGCCGCAGCGTCGTGTTTCATCAACCCACATTTCAACTTGAACTTGACCGTCCTGGGTGTCTTGGTCTCGCCCGGACCAAACACTATGGCGTGTTTCCTCTCAAACACCCACGTTACCGAACAACCAACTGTGGTGTCGGAGCCCCTTTGCATTCGGAGAAACTCCGGAACCCCCACTCTCTCTCCACTCCATTACGCTGCCCCCACAGCACTCTCTCCCCCTCTCCATCACGCTGCCCCCACAGCACTTTGTGGCTAGTGTCACCCATGACTCGGGCACTGCGCGATACATGGCAAAACGTCGTTCTAGTACGTTCGCGATCTTTCTAGGGTGCATCCCCACCTTCGCGTTCGCGAAATAGACATTTCTCGCTCCAACGGCTCGCCCACATGTGGTTCATGCTTGCGGGACGCCCGTTCGTCTCCCCAGTCGCTGTCCCCACTAGCCCCTGGTGATATTCGTGGTTGCTGTAGGACCCTAGTCATCTCGGCGCGAAGCGTGGCTACGTGCTTCTCATATTCACCCCGCCAACGCTTCGTGGCCGCGGTGATCCGCTGGTCGACCGGTCCACCTGTCAATAAACCGCCCCCGGTTCCGATGCTCTCGGTGACTTGACTGGCTATGGTCACAGCTTGCCTGACAGCACGTCTACTTCGGCTACTAGGCTGGCGACGACGTCGTTCGTCGTGATACGATTCTCCCTCACTCCCGTCTCGAGCCCTTTGATCTGCTCCTGTCTCTGGAGTTCGGCTTGAGTGGCGCGTTCCCTGTCCCCTACCACTGCTTCGCTTAGTTGGGTGAGTCCTACGTCCAACTTATTTTCCAGCTTCTTTAGCGCGCGGCACTGCGTGGCTTCTAGGGTGCCTACGTTGTCGGCCACCTCCTGGAGGTTGGTCCTTAGTTCTTCCGCCTGGACATTGAGATTGTCCCTGGCGATAGTCGCCTGTACAGTGATCCTGCCCTCTATTCCAACTAGGCGTTGATCGCGCGCTACGTCTGCCCTGTCGCGTCGTGTTTGCGTCTCGGTTTGGGCGGCCAGAAACCGACTGAAAATCGAATCTTGCCTTGCTTCGGTCGCAGCTCGCTCCTTCTCCCAAGCTAGCTCGGTTTCAGCTCGCTCCCTTTTCCCTGACTCGCTCGGTTTCAGCTCGCTCTTTTTCCCTGACTCGCTCGGTTTCAGCTCGCTCTTTTTCCCTAGCTAGCTCGGTTTCCGCTCGCTCGTCCCTCCTAGCTTGTTCGGTTTCCCTCCTAGTTAGTTCGAAGAACTGCATTACTCTGTTTTCGAAGCTGACGAACTGTTGTATGAGCTCGCCCTTGGTGACCAACTCTTTCCCTTTTGCGTGTTCCTCTACGGTAGTGACCGCGTTCTCTAGTTCGGCTACCTCGTCTTCTTCAAAGAGCGAGCACTCCCTCAGGACTACGCTCTCCCCGTCCTCTGAGATGCGCACGTACTCCACCCCCGGTTCCGCGAACATACTCGGCACCTGCACCAAGCTATCTCGGCTTCTCACCAGCTCGACCGTCGTGTCGAGGCTTGAGTCTGCCCCCAGGCTCCCTACGTTCTCGCTCTCCTCGCTGGAGTCCCCCATTGTCCGGTGACAAAAATCGTAAGTTTCTCTACGCCCTACTTTTACTTTGAAACAAATCTCGGGTATCGTCGTGGTTCCTAATCGGCCCAACGTTCGGGTGACAGTTGTAACTCTTCTCTCCTGACTACTGGGTAAAGCCCCACGGTGGTTCGTCAGTTGTAACTCTTCGGCCTGACGACTACTGGGAAGGTTCTACTTAGGCTAATTATGATGATTAGTCGTATTATAAACAAAGGCCAAGGGGCGCGCTTTGCTAGCTCCGTCACGAAACTAACTTAAAAATCTTATGAATAAGAATACCCGGACATCGGAGACACACAAGATGGGAGCAATCACATACCACATGGGCACAGGGATATTAACATATCCCTGGCTGACTCACCGGGACGCCTGTCCTCACTGGGGTGCGTGCGCAGCAAGGCTGCGTCCTCCGTCTCGCCTGGAATGAGTGTCGTACACTCACTAGCTTAGCGATTACTAATTATAGGCGGGAGCTTAATGATTAAGTGATTGGCTGAAGCATGATAAGCATGAAAACTGAGGAGAACTAAAGGTGAATATGGGGGAAATTAGGTTCGCCAAACTGGACGCAATCTCCTTGGAATTCAGCAGTATAATTGTTGGATACACATAATACAACAATTTTACACAAATGAAATAAAAAAAATGATTTGAATTTACGTCGGATCCAACTTAAAACAATAGCCTCAGAGACATATGCTAGCTTTTGAAGAAAAACATGGGTGCCTTATTATAATATTAATAAGGTGGGTTAGTTTCTACTCAACACTCTCCCTCGGATGCTTGACCGATGCGATGACCGACGATATGACGCGCTGAGACGCCGCAGATTTAGCGTCCCCTAGTTAAGTACGCCATTCCAGTGGCGTCGTGACCTCTTCGGTGGGGCACCTGACCTCGCATACTGGCTCATGCGGTACGTCTGGCGACGTATGGTTGTGGTCTTCTGCTTGGCAACGACCCCAAGGTCCGTTCTTGGTGACGTGCGTTTTTAGATTACCCCCGCTCGCTGTAGGGGGGGGCTT
>JAMZAV010004688.1:0-52444 GCA_024449915.1 Sweltsa coloradensis | reverse complement strand
TCACCCTCTCAGACATCCTCTTAGAAATTCTGCTATGGTGTCGACAAAATATTTTCCTGTTGAAAACCGTAAAATGTAAGTTGCTTGGAAAATCTAGTGTCTCTTCTAGGATGCATATGAATTTTGAGATTATTCTTGATACCTTTGAGTGATTTTCTGACTGATAAAACATTTTTTTTTTTTATAATTGAAGTATTATTTCAGTTTTTTGGTGGGCCCGCAAACTTTTTCACATTATTTTATATAATATTGAGTGATTTGCTGTCTTATTTGAAATTTTCACAAAAATGTGATCCATTTAAATCGGGGCCCCTGTTTCGCGGGGTTTGCGGGGCTCTCCGCTATGCCAGTGGACATATTGACTATTCCCCACAACCCTTACTCTGCCTGTTGCCATGAGTAATCGTAAAAATTATTACCGACAGACTGAGTGGCAAATAACGATACGTCCCAGTAGGCACCAAAGTACATCTAACACATTACAGTGTCTTACCATTACGTTTTATATGAATATTCGAATGACTGTGATGTGCTCGTGTAAACCTTTGCAATTTTAAGACAAATAATATTTCCATTTAAAACTTTAAAGGTTAGGGTTGGGTTGGGGGCTTCTAGGGGCCCCCAACCGGGGGGGGGGGCCGTACGGGATTCCGTAGTTCCGTACCTGCCAGTCCGCCTCTGCACACACAAACACACACACACACACACACACAAGCACGTGCTTTGCCCATATCAAATAATACTTTGATAGATTTAATTCGCTTTGCTCACCCAGTTGTAATGAAAATTCGCTATCGTAAAATGCTTGAATTATTGGTTATGGACATTTTAGCTATAATATTGGAACTAATACGTGTAAATACCTTCACACTTCCGATAATCTTCATCTTCTCTCACGCTCACGCTCATGGTTTTCTGGAAATGGAATAGAAAAAAAATCGTCATGATCATGAAAATGTTCTTAAATTCATTATAATTCGTTCACCTTTATATCATCACACATATTATTAGTTTGGATTTTTTTCGCTAGATGTAAACCGTGCTCCCTCCCTCTTTTCATATCCACAAGATATTCAATCAATACATTAAACCACCAATAAAAAATTCCAGTTGCGTTCATTTAGCCACCGGAGCTCTGACGGTCTATTTAGAAAGTTACATTAGATTGATTGATTGGATATTGCTTAAGGCTATTCGACCGCGTTTTTCTTTTTTCCAAAATATGCTACCAAGTCAAAATATAGTGAATGGCTGTGAAACCTGGCTATTTTAGAAAATCAAAACTATTTTTTTCAAATTTTTCTGATCCGGTAAACGGCCAATATCGCCACCTCAAAATAATTTCAAACTTCAATTCGCCAGGGCACACCATTCGACGTAGGGTGTCGTGCTTTTGTGACATTAATTTTTAACTGGTTTTCTATAGGCTGAATTTTTTTCGTTTGACGATATTTTGTACCGATTTGTACCGCTAAACGAAAAAAATCGCAGGAACGACAAATGTTTAAAAAAATCTTTTTTCTCTCAGAGTCTATTGAAAAACAGTTGGAAATGAATGTCACGAAAGCACAACACCCTACGTTGAATGGTGTGCCCTGGCGAATGGAAGTTTGAAATTATTTTGAGGTGGCGATAATGGCCGTGTACCGGATCCAGATCAGAAAAATTTGAAAAAAATAGTTTTGATTTTCTTAAATAGCCAGGTTTCACAGCCATTCACTATGTTTTGACTTGGTAGCATATTTTGGAAAATAGACAAACGCGGTCGAATAGCCTTAACGTCTCATATTTATGCAACGAGGCTAATCGAGACGAATGGCTGGCAAGGGAATGGTGATTCTCTTTCTTTAGGCCTAGCTACACCGTTGTACGTACGTTAGTTATGTATTGTGACGTTGTTACTCGTAGATCTACTTATTAATTGTTGATAATGATTTAGATATTTACACTGACTACGTTCACAAAAAAAATTGTATAATGCACCGCCGTAAGTCTCTTTGTAATATACAAATTAGTCCTACAGAAATTAAGATTTTTTTTTTCGTTTTTTATTTTTATTTTAGGTAGGTTTAGTTGGTGGGCCTTAGTTAAACATAAATACATACCTGATTATTGATTAACGATTAAAAACATATTATGATGAAAACATTTTACGCTATTCATATCATAATCTAGGTGCCCGTTAGGGCGCCGCAGCCAAGCCGTGGCGCGCTACACACTCAAGCACCTTAATTATACACCAAGCAGAGTTGGGGTGATTTCGAGGTATTACCTAGCCGTCATGTAACGTGATGTGAACTTGAAAACTATCACAATCGAGGGGATTTAGGTACCTGACAACACATGCCAAATTTTATTGGGGAACGACCATTCCTTCTTGGTGAAAAAATGGCTTGAAACATGCTCAAAATCACTTTAAGGATGTTAGCTACTGCTACTACTGCTACTGCTACTGCTACTACTGCTACTACATCTAATTCGTCAGTTTCAATCGGCCCGCGATTCTGACCAGACGGGTGGGGCTACAATGTTCATATTTTACATGGACATTAAAGTTATAGTAATATAGTCTCTTTTGAAAAAAAAAGTTGAAAAAGTTTGCTGGAAGGCTTCCAAATAAAGGTTTTAAAATAAGCCTTATATACACTAGGCATACAATCAACAAGTAACTATAGTTACTTGACACTGTTGACGGTACAAGCAGAGTTAGGCGGGAAAGTGCGATACGTAAACAAATAGCGGACATTTTAAATTTTTCTTCTTTGTGTGGAACGAGGAAAGGTGTCATTATACTCTCAGAAAACAAATCAGAAACCGTCCCTGGCCTAGGCCCAGATGTAGAAAATTATTTATAGTACAACAGTGTAGGTCTAAAGTTCCATTAGGCTATAGGACTAGATAAAATAAATACTTACATTACATGTTTGACAAGCCTAGCCAACCCTAGGCCAGCACAACCTTGTTCTGACACACTTCCCGCACAAATAACTAGTTTTGATTACTAAAACCCTAATTCAGATAAACAATAGTATGATTGTCCACCTAGGCTATACAAAAATGTACGGAAATAATACACCTATTCTTTTCTTGCAATGATCTCACGCAAAGCTCCTGTCACTATATAAAAACAAAATCAAAAACTGTGCAAATTTTCGATGTTCTTTTGATAATCATTTGATTTACATGGCTGTGGACGCAGTGAAAGGTATAAAATAACATTAGTTGTGCGCTTGTTGTAGCATGGGAAAGTTTCAATTGGATGTGAGTTGCCTAGACTTAACCAGTCCTTACCGTCGTTATACCATGGTTATACCACCTATACCCAGGATGTACATGAATCCGGGTCTAGATATTTTACATCCTATTGTTATTGCTAATACCATAGAAACTAAATCAACTTTGATAAAATTATTATATTTTAACAAATAATTTTGCAACTGAACTTGAAAAGTAATGAGATCACACACATAACAAAAACTTTTAGAAATACAGCCAAACATTACACACTCATAAGAAATGAGATCTAAAAAAAGGGCCAAGCTCATTTACACTTCCACATTTGCGCATTCTTAATTCATAAACGTACAGTGTACCATAACAGCATCCTCGAAAAGCTTGGCAAAATAAAATTTGCATGTTATTACGTTTAAATTAATTAGAAAAAAGAACTTGGATGAACTATTACGTTTAAATTAATAATCGCAAATTCTATTTTGCCAAGCTTTTCGAGGATGCTGTTATGGGACACTGTACGTTTATGAATTAAGAATGCGCAAATGTGGAAGGGTAGATAAGCTTGGCCCTTTTTTTAGATCTTATTTCTTTTGAGTGTGTAAGGTTTGGCTGTATTTCTACAAGTTTTTGTTATGTATGTGTATATTATACTATACACAATAAATGCCAAAATAAATGTACAATAATGGTACATTTTTTAGAATTAAAAAAAAAATGGTTACAACTTACAAGGTCAAAGAAGTCGTTAACAGAGTAAAATGAATTTTCAACACCATAATATTTACTATGGAGGCTACAACAAAATGATAAAATAAGAACTAGTGCGACGGTCGTTCGCTCGCAGTCAAGCGCACGCGACTGCTAGTAGGCGATGATAACTCGACATTGTTTACTCCTACCCGAGTTGGGGGGTTTTCAGCTTTCTGCACACGCCGTCCCGAAAGATTTACAATCTTGAAACTCGGTATATGACCTGATATGTGGTCCATGACATACAGAGACAGACAGAGAGGAATAAGAGCCTACAGAGAAAACGGCACATCCTAGAACTATGAAACTTGGACCACACTTAGATGTACCTCAGACTCAGACTCATATACTTCCACCGAGAGGCAAGCAATATTCCACCCCCATCATCATCACCTAAAATTTGAATAATTCATAGCTCTAACCCAAAATTGAATTTTTATTAAAATTTCTTATTAAAATTATGTTCTAATGTGTTTTAACCGGATTAACCCAATCGGCCTATTCTCATTTCCTAAACCACATTTTTCAACCCCCATCCCTAAGTTTATATTATTTTTACCTTGATTTCCAGCATTCACCATGAAGGCACCGAATGAGTTATTAGCATGAAATTTAGCATGATGGTACATAATAATATGAAAACTAATAATCCGCCGGGAGGCAAGCGATATTTCACCCCCACTGTTTCCTACCACCCTTAACTTTTGGAAAACGTTAGGTCGTAGTTAATACAACTTGAATATTTTAATTACTGATTAAAATTATGCGTCAATGTGTTATAGTCCGGTCAACAAAATATCACACAAAAACCCAAGACGACATTAACCATAGGAAATTTAATAAAAACATTGTATATTGCCAACTAGAGATTGTAAACAAAAACAAAAGATGGTAGCTTTTGTTTCTAGACAATCTGTTTTAAAGGCACTGTATCCACCTTTACACGTATTTCACATATTTTAAGCCTTGATATAAAACAAACAACAAAAAGATGTGATATCCCCCCAAAATACAAAATTTTGTAAAAAAAAAAAAAAAAAAAACGGCAGCCAAGCTCTCCTTCCAAAGTCTTCGGCTGTGAATGCTGTGAGATAAGAAGTCGAGCCAAGCATTTCATTCTTTCTCCCTAGTTTCGCATTGAAAAGAAATAAGATCATTTCGCCTGTTGACGAGCGCCAAGCCAACCATTTTCGTGATAAAAAAAGAAAAAATTTAAACTCAAAATCATAAAAAAATTACTTGGCCATTGACTTTTTAGAGTTCTCGTAATGAACCAAATTCAATGACCAAGTAATTTTTTATGATTTTGAGTTTAAAATTTTTACTTTTTTTTACCACGAAAATGGTTGGCCTGGTGCTCATCAACAGGCGAAATAATCTTACTTCTTTTCAATGCAAAACTAGGAAGAAAGAATAAAATGCTTGGCTCAACTTTTATATCTCACAGCATTCACAGGCGAAGACTTTTGAAGGAGAGCTTTGCTTTGCTGCGTTTTTTTTTATATACAAATTTTTGTGTTTGGGGGGAATTTAATTTACATTGGTAACAATGGTATTAAAATTTTAGACTGTGTTGGAATTAAGGGTTACAGTGTCAAAGAGGTCGTTAACAGAGTAAAATGGATTTTTAATAATGTAACTTATGTTATAAGTTTATGCTTGAACAACGTTTTATAGATGTTTCCTGTTTTATATGTCAAGTGGTATGTAGTTAAAAATTTTGCTACAAAGGTATGATGGGCTGTTTTTATAGAACGAGTGTTTGAATGATGGAATGATTCCGAATGAATATGTTTGAATTGGTCCTTGTTGAATGTGGATGGAATGTTGCATTTTGGACGAAGTGCTGAGAGTTTGAATACGTTAATGTTTCGGCAGACATTATAACTAATAGCCGCCGGAAGTGTTAATATGTTCAGTGTAGTAAAATATTCATTGCATGATTGTCTTTTGGATATTCCTGCAATTATTCTTACAGCTCTTTTTTTAATTATGAACAGCCTTTTAGCTTCAGGTGCAGATCCCCAGAATAGAATGCCATAGCACTCTTACCGATATTTTAAAAGTCAAAGAAAAATGACTGAAAGTTAGTTGAATGAAAGATGAACTTGAATAAAAAATAAAGAAAAAAATAACTTTTTGATGGGAAAAAAGCTCCATTTTGGCTATTATATGCGAATTTTGATTAAAAAAGAAAATGAAAGTTCTAGGTGCAATACTTAATTTTGAACTATGATATTTTTTTATTGTTTCAACTCCTTTGTCACTGGACTGAGTATAAGGGAAAATAATTTTCTAAAATAATGATTGATGTACTATTTATTTCGTCCGCAGACAAAGGTTTGTTGAAACAATAAAAAATATTATAGCTCAAAATTAAGTATTGCACCTAGAACTTTCATTTTATTACTGACCCAAAATTTGCATATAATCGCCAAAATGGATCTTTTGTCCCATCAAAAAAAATTTTTATTTTGTCTTCCTTTTTATTCAAGTTCCTCTTTCATTCAACTAACTTTCAGTCATTTTCCTTTGCCTTTTTTAAAATATCGGTAAGAGTGCTCTTGAATAGCCTTAAGATTAAGGTGACCAGACTTACCGGTTTGACCGTACAGTACCGTCTTCAGAACACTTGTACCGGTGTCCCGAGAGACTCGTTAAAATGACGTATCTGTACCGGTTTGCAATTTTGGGTAGAAAGTATCCTGGTATTTTCTTAGCTATACCGTGCATGGATGTTTTACTTTAAAAAATACACTCCTCTTATAAATACTTGTAGTAAAAACAATGAAATAATTCTTCCACTTCCAAGAAGATAATTAATTTTCTCTAGGGATGTGCGAGCATTATTCATGATTTTGGTGGAGGTGCCGGGTCGCGCACGTGTGTGAAAACGTAAAAATCGTTAGACCTATATATTTTTGGCGCACTTTACCAATGCTGATCACTTAGCCACAATAGTAGCCTGAGTCTTTTGATACACATTTATATTCATTTAGGAAGTTTTGAACAATTTTTTGGCACAAATAATAAAAAAATATGTCACTATAATGTTTGTTTCAAAATTTTCATGTAGTATCACTTTTCAATGTCATAGCCTAGCCCTAATAAATGTGCTTGATGCTTCTAGAGAGAGGTTACATTTTTAATTCAATTATATGTTACTCTGTCCTCACGTTGGAGCCTACATTTAGACTAACATCAATAAATAAAATTAATATTGTTCATATTGTAAATAATAAATATAGTCAAAAGAGCAAAATAGCGAATTTTTAAAAATAAGACGAAGTACTTGGACTCGAATTGGACTCGTTTCGGACTCGAACTAAAAAACCAGGACTCGCACACCACTAATTTTCTCAGTCATTATTTGCATTGATTTTGTTTGTAGATAATGAAAAATAAAAATGTATCATAACACAACTTAACAAAGGCCAAGTTTTTGATTAATTTCATACCTACACTTATTATTTCGTTGTAAAGACAAAGTGTATTAAAAGTTTAACCATACATTATACAAAATAATGCATTTTCAAATTATCTTTATTGTCATTGATTAGGCCTTCATTAGTATGATGCCCTCATTAATACATTATTATCTGCTGAATGTTTGTATTTTGTTTTTTACTATCATTTTTGAACCACCAGATAAAGATTTTATGAGTACAAAAAGTGTACACATTATAACCATATTAAAATCATATTTTCATGTCAGAAAGCTATTTTCTGGGCATTTGATTCAAATATATCTTTAAAAAATCGCCTCTGGCGGCTGGGAACTCTGCCCCAAACCCCGAAATGGTCCGTGGGGTACATATGCTTACACTTTAGTAATCGTCCCGGTTTGTAACTTTCAAAATATGGTGACCTTACTTAAGATTGAATGAAAAAAGGAATGATAAATTAAGAGTAAAATTGCAGCTGAGACTGTCATTTTTACCTTACGTAGAATAACATCCTCTCAGTAGCTATAATAATATGCCATGTATATGGTCTAATTGCAATGTGATAAACTTTATACAATACCCTCATCAAGTTGAGAGGAAATAGAAATAAAATAAAATAATATTTTATAAAATACTAACTACCAAAATTAATGATTCACATAAACTTTTGGTTTTGCCCTGCCTAAGCTTATAGTTAAACTTCAATATAATGAAATAAATGAATTCAATTTGATATGTGCAAATAAAAAAATTAATTGAATGACAAAACCATAGCAAAAATCAAAATATTTCAAACTAGTTCCAAATTAAAATGTTACTATATATTTAAACATGTAATAATACTTGATGGTCGACTCTTACCTTACGAAAATTCTGGATATTTCACTCACTGAAAAACACAGTCCAACAAAAGTTTTACGAAGAATGAACAGAGATACATCTGGGCTGCTGAGACAACCCCCGACATCGGCTTTTCATTGGTGCAATCGCCACCAATCAGATATTGAAGGGGCGGTTCGTGAAATGAACTAAACTTGAGCCCTCCTGAACCACCCGTAAAATGCTAGCGCTCAAAGGAAATAGTTGGTATTGTTGGAGACCATAAACTGTCAATCATCGGTACCAAACTGTACCAAAACTGCATGGACCTTCTATTGCTTTAGTTTTAGGTTTCTAGATTGTTCTCGCAGCGCACCTACGCCCACTAATGTTCGCGGGACGTCGCGCGTCAAACAATATTTACATATGCGTATCACGTACTCACATACCAGGACATCCTCTGGAAGGTGAAGGTGAAAGTATGTGAAAGAAAAAAATAAATTCGATAAAGGCTGTGTGAATAATTAAAAAGCTGTGATAGAGAGCCACGAAAGCTCTCTTCGCTACGACTATTTCGTTTATATCTGCCATATTGAATAACAAATATATTAAATACATACACTTAAAATCAAGGAAAATTAAAACGTAACGTTTTGATTTAATATGAAAAAAATAATGATTGAATTAAATTAATTGAAAAGGTTTACTGTATTAATAAAAACACAAATTTCATAAAAGATTTGCATACAAAGACTACTTTCAATTGGCAAATGATTGGATGAGCGAAGCGAAGATTCCATTTCACTACACTGGAGAAAAAAATCCGGAATGTTTTTTTTTTCTTTTGTATTTTTGTCTGTTTGTTAACACGATTCCGGCTAAACCGACACTCCAATTGCGATGAAATTTTCTGGAGGCCTTCGAAATCTCTGAACTTAGAACTGCCACGATTTCGAGTGCAATCTAAAAATTATTTCTCATTAAAATCGCAATTTTAGGATTTTTTTCAATTTTACAAAATTTCTTCGACTTATAACACCTACATGCTTTATCTGATTGTAATGATTTTTTCACAGAATCTTAATTTTATGAATTAATATATTCGTGTGAAATTTGAGCGCAATCGAAAAATAATTTCTCATAAAAATCGCAATTTTACGCTTTTTTCGTTTAAAAAACATACGCTCATCCAACAACGCGCCTGAAAGAGCGTTTGCGAAGCTTCCTAGTTAAATTAACACTCGGTATTCACTGTTCTTCATAATATGGTGTCGCTCGTTCACTTTCTGAGGATATACACCATATCCTCGAGCACCTTCACACCTTGTCGTCGTCCACCCTCTAATGATGCAGGCACAATACTACTCAACTGCTACTTGAATGCATAGCTCCGTGTATCGTCTTTTATAGGGGTGGTCCTGGTGACCAGCGATGACGTAATATTTTCTAGATTTATCTTGTTGTTTGTTGAGTCCACGGGTTCCGTAGTATTCACCAACCCCAGCGCCCAGCGGCTTCCAATGTTCCTTACCCTGAGGATACTCGCTAATGGATCTTTTCGTTAGGTGTTGACAAGTTCGAAGGATCCGTATCTCAAGTGTTTCCATGTCCATCACAGGAGGATGTCAGATTATCTCTGTTTACGCATCTTGCAACCATTTCAATGCATTCCTCATTGGATATGCTTTGGACCGCATGTGTAAAACTGATGCAATTGCATATAATGAAATTCATCAAATTGATATTAACTAAGGAAACGCTCAGTCGGACGCGTTGATAAGCGAGCACGTGCTATAGCTAGACCCACATCGCACATTTTTTAAATTTTTAAATTTGCGACGTTCGCTGTCCACAGGGCCATGTTTCCAATATTATTTATTATTGCCAAGGTATATTTGGGTAAACTCGTGTGTAAGTAAACCTTTACTTTGTGGATAAAATCCACCGCCAGAGGACCTTGACTCCTTGGGAAAACTATTTAAACTCTTTGTTGACAAATAATAGACTGCTTCCTCGGAAGTATTTTGATTACTTCTAGGTTGTGAGTGCATTAGAAACTTCGCGCGTCTTTTCGTTGCCATGGCAACGTTACTTTTGTTATAATGTAATTTCCATCTACACTACTTATAGGATCAAAATAAAATTGACATATTCGTGACCGGACGGACATTCTAAATGATTTGGCTATCTCAGATTTTGTCGCCGTTTAGTTTGAAGAAAAAAAACTTTCGATTAACTTTAATGTAACTTTTTAACTTTTTGAACGATTTTGCCACAAAACTAATGGCGTTCAATCGAGAACGAAGCTTGCGGATGGTGAAAATTTCAACTCTATCCGAGCCTCCGTTCGAACGTTATGGCGAGACATACAAACAAACAAACAAAAAAAAAAAACAACAGTGACTAATTTTTCCGGCAGAGTCAAATTGAAACGCTCGCTTCGCTCGCTTAATTAAAAAATTTCCCTGTTGTTGCGTGTTCGCGTTTGTGTAATTCGGACAACCATGTGAAATTGGCTATGAATGACAATCAATCGATATCATCTAAATTTTTGTCATAACTTCAAATAGGAAATTTTGTAGGCCTTATTATTTAACTAACAGAAAATCGCTTTTATTATTACTGTCATAAAAATAATAAGTGTAGGCCTACCGTATTTATGCAAATTACCATTGCGTAGGTCATGTTGTTTCTCATCTAAGGAAACCATTTGTTTGTTTACTAGGAAAACGCCAAAGTCGTTGTTAGACTAGTGAGCAAGCCATGTATTAAGTACCCGGAAAATGTTGCGTTTGAGTTCACTGATCTATATAAAGTATAAATTAAACGGTTTCGAATTAGGTTGGTATAAGGGCGCGTAAACTGTAAGGCCATATTGCGCCACTATCATATAGGCTATCAGGGAGGAAATACCCATGTTACCTTAATAAGTAGGGGATGTTCCCGAGTACTCAATACAATGTAAAAACGAGTTTGGCGTTTTCCTGGTCTAGTTGATGGCTAAGGGGCCTTTACTACCTGAATGTTGCAGATCCGGCCGGCTTCAATCAACGGCCGGGATAGATTTTGTTATTTCTGGATTGTTTATATTTTATAGAACATGCTTTGAAATGCATATAACCTCTGTGTAGTCTATCTGTGGCAATATACTATTGTAAACAAAGCCAGCACGAAATACGAAATTTTGGGTAACCTTGAGCGTGCAAAATTCAGTACACCTTGGTCACCGCCAACATTTAAAAAATGATTCGATAATATTTTCTTTAAGAACAAAAGCATTGTCGTTAAATTAAATCCTACACATTTGTCATCCTATTTTTCAATTTATTACTTCTTATAGGTTTAAATCGCCAAGATCTTGCTGATTTTGCTAGCATATGTGGTCACAGCTGTCTGTTTAAAATTTCAGCTCAACAGTCAACTGTTTGGCCGTTAGCAGACACAAACAGACATGCAAACAGACAAATTAATCACTACGAAGACCCGTTCGTAAGTCTCATTCGCTGCGCTCACGAGTCTAATTACTAAATTTATTACTTACATCATTATCTAACGATTGACGTAACAACATGGTTAGGCGTGCTGGGTCGTTCCATACCAAGCCCAGTTGACACTGCCAGGCCACATAAAAACCGTTTCCTGCGTTATATTTTAGTGCGAAGTCGGCGTGAATCGTGATGGATAATAATAACATTGAGCACCACGTCTTATTTTTGTTCCTTTGACATTTTGGATGTACATTGTTGTATATATTATTTTTGACATTGAACATCACTATTGCTTGTCTCTTATGTGGGTTTAATTTTTTTGCGTTTACTTTAGCATTGTTTAGGGTTCGTAAATTTGTGTAATCTATACGGTATACCGGTAATGAAATAAGTTTGGTTTAATTTTTTTTTTTTTAGAGAGAGAATTTATCGTCTTCTTGAACAGACGATATTTTATGACACACACAATGGGGCACAATTTTGTGGTCAAGATTTTGTAAACTGACAATAAAACTGACATTCTTCTCAATCTTATACATTATCGACAAAACCACGCTAAAACCTAGTAAAATACCAAATAAATTCCAGGGTTATGCGCCCCAGACCCGCACTATAGCTGCCCCATTATACCAGGATCCATACTATTCCCGAAACAATTGTTTCATGGGTAATGTTCGCCCCACCCCCTAAATAACAAGGGCTTGTTACGCCACTGGTTGAAAGTTTGAAAATAGTGAAACAAATTACGTAACGAACCACGAGAAAACAAAATTAATTGTTACATACAAGAAACGAATAACATCGATCTTCGAAGACACATCCGCCGAACGGTAAAAACGAGATCATAGCAATAAAGCTGCTGTACCAATACTGACTTATTTATTTGGAATAATAAAATGGACACAGGCGACATCCAAGCATTGGGAATATTAACTCAAACTACTCTCACTAAAATATTAGATGCGCCATCCGAATTAGCAAAGAACAGATTGACACTGCCAAGATTTACAAGGGGGACGAAGCGAAAAAAGATAACTCCACTGAAACACGCCACTGAAAATGCCAAAATCCACAGTTTTTGCACTACAAACTCAATTTTTGTTTGGGCAATGGAAATCATATTTTAAAAAATTGATCATTTTTAAATATTTTTTTGGGGCAAGTCTTGAAACATGTGAGTTAAGAGGTCTGCACGGGCCCGGGCCTGGTCCGCGGGCCGGGCTCGGGCATTGTTATTCATTTTAAGCCGGGCCCGGGCCTGCTTTTCACTGAATGAGACGGGCTTTTTTCGGGCATTATAATGTAATTTGAAATCGGTATTTGCGATGACGATCATAGAAATGTTCTTCGACCAAAATTTCAAAACGTTTTGTTTCTCGTAATAGTACAGCCTTAACTTACTAATTTTACTTTTAGCCATGGCTTGGGACTTGGGTTCCGATGGGAATGTTTATTGTCAACAACAACAACAACAACAACAACAACAACAACAACAACAACAACAACAACAACAACAACAACAACAACAACAACAACAACAACATCTATTCTGGTATGTGAAATCGTGATTTGTCACGTCTTGGCAGACATCGGGAGGCGGGAGCAGCCTTTATGAATGGATGGACGATGGTGGGTTGGGGGTTTGGGTTGGGGCGGCTTGGAATTGGATCAGTGATTGCATGGTAACTGCATGTCATATTTTAAACCCATGTCAAATTACTTCTGCTTTCTTGTCACTATCACTGAAGCTGAAATTCTGAACAATGGCTCGTCGATGGTCATAACATAGTTCTAAATTATATTGGATTTGCTATCCGTGTATTTGTTTACACAGCAGTGATAGACCTGAAATCGAGAGTCGGCGCCTTGGCGGTATTTCCTTCCCTTGTTCCTTCCGTGGTCATTCTACATGAATACAATAGTCATGAAACAGGGAAGGAGCTCTTCAACAAGTGTGCGTTTACGATATTTTTGTAATGGTCGGGACTCGGGTCGGGCGGTCTTGTCCCTAAAGACTCAAAAGAGTGCGGGGTAAAGACTTTGTGTAAGAAATATCGGGATATTTCATGTTCAAAAGGTACAAGCTAGCGTAGGCCTATTTATAATAATAGTAATAGTAGTTATAAATTAAAAGTATAGATGAATGTGGCGTGACGTTCATTCATATCCCATGGTAAAAACCCAAAAATATCCACAAGCTGTTGCTTTGAGTTTAACCTCTGAACAGGCTGTAACGGGCCTACTTACAAATTATGGCGGGCCCGGGCCGGGCCGGGCTTCTAGAAGTAGGCGCGTGCAGATGAGAATAGGCCGATTAGGTTAAAACACATTAAAACATAATTTTAATAACTAATTTGAATAAAAATTCAATTTTGGGTTAGAGCTATGAATTATTCCAATTTTAGGGAATGATTTAGGGGGTGTTGGGGGTGGAATATCGCTTGCCTCTCGGCGGATTATTAATTCTGATATTTTTATCTACTACCCCCATGCCAAATTTGGCGCATGGAGCCCACGTGTTAGATATTTACTAGGAAAACGCTAAAGTCCCGTTGCGTTGATGGATGAGCTTTGTAACTAAATGGACTTAACTCGTAATTATAGTCTATGATAAAGTTCCACGTTGTTCGCCAAATTGTACCTAGGGTCTAAATTAAACCTGCGAGGTGCAAATCTACAATTAAAATAAATGTGATTTGATTTGTTATGATAAAGTTGCCTAGCTCAGTCCAAATTACGAGATTCCAATTTAATTAAAATTGTGAGAATCAAAATGATTATTTAAATCCCAATTACTTACTTTTTTACCCTCTGCTTACTGCTTCCAGCTCGTATTGATTCTGCTGATATAAAACTATAACATGCGCCTTATAGAGGTCTAGCGAAGTAGGATTGAAAGGTGTCTAGCTACACTGATAAGAATTGTTGCAAGTTTCCATTGTCCTGTATAATATAAACGATTGAAAATAATTGACCTACCTCACTGAGCTCAGTTAAATTATAAAATTATACTGTTATTAAAACCTTTTACTTGAAATTGATTATTGACAATTTTTTTATATCTTTACTCATCTATTTGTGATGATTTCTTCTGTGGCTTGTTGTGATGATGGAGGTTCATTGAGAAGCGGTGAGTTGCCGACGAGCGAGGGCCTCGCGACGAGCCTCCGACCGTAGATCGTAATCCAATACATTGGGAAGCTGTGTTGTTAGACGAGGTGGTCGCACTCACTCACTGGGTGTTATTATTTTGCCTTACTGCATGACAAAACACAACAAACACTTGACTTTATTACCGAAGGCTTACGTCGCCATTAGATAAATCTCAGTCTCACTTGTAACACACTTCTGGATATAATTAGACGTTTGACTTTGTGCTGAATTCTCCCGTTCACTTAGTATTCACTACAACCATTGAGTAGCTACAACTGACTGTACGAAACTATTGACCGCACATATTGACTGTTCACTGATAACTCTGGATCACTACTAACCACGATCACCGTCCGACTAACTATACGACTCCACTAACTTCACATCCCGACGGCCAACTAACCACGACTGAACCGTTACTGAACTGTTACTGCACCGTTACTGAACTGTTACTGCACCGTTACTGAACTGTTACCGCACCGTTACTGAACTACCCTCTTGGGCGTCCTTCGACTTATATATGCCCTACAAGATAGGACGCGTTCGTCTTCGCGGGATTCTGTCACAAACAACCCTCTTCCTTGAATTGTTGTTCGTTAGCCCACAACACCTGGCTATTAGTTAATCTTTTCCAGGGGCGGCGCTAGGGGGGGGGGGGGGCGGTCGCCCCCCACTCGCTCTAGGCTTTAGTTGCATTTTCGAAGTATTTTTATTAAGTCCTCACAAATTGTCACTTCCGAGTGTCCTAATACGCAGAAAATGCTTTCCTTGGTAAACAACTAACACACCTGCACCACTGTCTTTGGCTCTTCTTCGTAATTGCAAACCGATTTCTCAGTAATATTTTGACAAAACTTCCATTTTTAGGAAATACTAGTCCACTTCGAAGCACCCTCTCTCCTCCCATAGAACAGCCCTGTCCAGGCGCGTAGAAAGGGGGGGGGGGGGATGGGGGGAATTCCCCCCCCCACTTTTTACCGTGAACCCCCACTTCAGAAGCTTAGAAATTCAGTCTCGCCGTAACTACGCACAGAAACAAATTCTGAATAATGAATTTTAAGTGATAAGACTATTAAAAGTGATTTTAATTCATTATACTTACTGATAATACTTGTTTTGGCACGTCTGCAGTGTATTCTCCACTTCCCTTTCCCTTACCTTATACCTCCTTAAGAGTAATGACCAACAATGTCGACAATCCTATTATTGTTGTACGTGATCAATGATAAGCCTATGCATATTCAATGGTTGTAGCATGCATGGTCTATCTCTTAACTATTCCAATTTTATTTATAGTTTTATAGTTTTTACTGTACAAAAAATACATAAATTTGGTATTGCATTCAGCCCACGATTTTTTTCTAGAACGCACCAAACACACTCTAAAAACCTAATTTTCAAAATTTTCGCCTGCGGCGCTATAGTTGGGGGGCTCCACCCCCAAAACCCCCCGTGCTTGGCAGCAGATTTGTTGTTCCCCCCCCACTCGAAAAGGAGTTGCTACGCGCCTGGCCCTGTCTTGGTTTTCTAGGTAATATTTACACCTGACTCTCAACTTTCTACGTATACTGTTCACAATAAGACCTGCACGTGCACCTGTGTCTGTCCCATCAATCAGTACATTCGTGCGTATCCTGATGCCAATAGATAAATCTTGTCAAACTTTCTTATATCAGTAAGTTCAATTCAAAATTAGGGCCCTATATTAACTAGGAAAACGCTTAAGTCCCACCGCGTTGTTGGATGAGCGTAATTGGTGCATTGAGCTGCCTTATTGTGTTATGCGGATTTTCTGTTGTTCTGTGAAAAAATCATTACTAAGTTGAAGATTTTTTTAAATTAAATTAAATTAAATAAAAAATTAACTCAAATTTTAATTTTTTTTAATTAGGCCTAATCGTAATTTTAAAAAAGGAAAAAATCGTAATATTGAAATTTTCATAAGAAATAATTATTCGATTGCGCACAAATTTTACACGAATATATTAATTCATAAAATTAAGGTTCTGTGAAAAAATCATTACAATAGGATAAAGCATGTAGGTGTGATAAGTCAAAGAAATTTTAAAAGTCGTTGTTAGACGAGTGAACGAGTCATGTTTTGAGTTCCCGGGAACATTTGCATAAATTATTATCATTATTAATGGTATAAATAATAGGGTTTTTAGTTTAGTTGGTATAAGTGCGCGTCAACTGTATGTAATACCATAATGCTCCACTCTTTTATTCCGTGCTGGCACTGGCGGTCGTCATAAAAACCGGTTTGTAGGGGAGGTATTGTACAGCCCTGAAGACGATGGCTCTGAAATTAGCCTTTTGTTAAATGCAAGTCAGTAGACAAGTGGAGTGAGGGCCTATGTACGTAAGCCGACACGGGTTTGATTCCCGGTGACCCGGTAGGGCACACGTTTTCGAAAGTTACGATGCCTATGCCTCCATTATAATTAGTAATTACTAATTACGATTAGCAAACGAAAATGTCAATCTACAAGGGAAACTCATAACTGACGCTTCAAAAGAGTTACGTCTCTCAGAAAAGACCCTACACAAGAGACATTATGATGAACTACATAAAGGTCACGTAGATATTAAAGCATCAAATAGGTGGTTAAACAACGGGGAACTATTTGGAGAAACAGAAGGTTTTATGCTGGCTATTCAAGACAGAGTGATTGCAACGAAAAATTATAAAAAATACATTATACAAGATGCGACAGTAAACGATCAATGTAGAAAATGTAGTGTAAGGGGTGAAACAATCGAACATATCATATCCGGGTGCCAGTCACTATGTCAAACGGATTACCTCTACAGACATACCCAAGTAGCTAACATTATTCACCAAAAACTAGCAATCAAGTACAACCTCATTGATACACACACACCTTACTACAAATACAAACCGGAGAAAGTACTAGATAGCAAAGATTTCAAATTATATTACGACCGCACAGTTATAACAGACCAAACTATACATCACAACAGACCAGATATAATTATAATTGACAAGAAGAAACAAGAAACTACCCTTATCGACGTTGCTGTCCCAATGTGCCATAACGTCGAGACTACATGGAAGAAAAAAATTGACAAGTATAGTGAACTTGCAATTGAGATCAAGAAGATGTGGAAACAGAAAAAGGTAAATACAATCCCATACGTGATATCGGCTAATGGCATCATACCGAAGAAGCTACATGAAAGCATTAAACAACTAGATCTTCCACCCCATGTTTACATCGAGACTCAAAAGGCAGTAATACTCAACACGTGTAGAATAGTTCGTAAATTTCTAAACTAAGAATGATACTTCGAGATTCCGAGACAGCTTCCATCCTGACATGGTTTTCGTGGTTTTCCATAGTCCGAAGAGCAAATGCTAGGATGGCGACGAGAAATCGGCCACGACCGTACACAGCAGAAAGAAAACATCATCTACAAACTTTTTATAAATGACTTATTTTAGTTAAAGTAATAATGTAGGTATGTAATATAGATACACATGGAAGTACTTGACGTAAGTCCGTACAACATGTTAGCTCCGGTTTTGACCGAGTTTGTATGAAATACATCCAATAAAATAATAATAATAATAATAATAATAATAATATAATAATAATAATAATAATAATAATAATAATAATAATAACAATAATAATAATAGTGTTTTTATTTTTTATTTTATTTCTTAAATTGTAGATACTTTCTTTTTTTCATAACCTTACAAAATATTTAATACATTCGACCTTCCACAAACTGCGCAATGCGTATGCAGCTTATCTGTGGAACTATGTTTATCAAAGATAAGGATAATAATAATAAAATAATAATAATAATAATAATAATAATAATAATAATAATAATAATAATAATAATAATATGTTAGTGATGACTTAAATTCACGTCAATGTGTTTATAGAGCACAACATAACATAACGAGTTCGAAGCGATTTGCAATTATTCCACTTTTACTTTTGAGTGCCAATTCAGAAACAAAAAACAAAAACGTCGTTCTTTGCAATGTAAATCAAGTTTTATAGTAGCTATGTTTACTTTTTATGCATCCCTTTAATTGAAATCCAACGAGTCCCCAAACCTTCTAAATGTTGTGTGCATTTATTTATTTATCATTCAATCATAGTTAATCGGTAGGCATATGAATATGACAACGAGCATAGCAATTTCATTCGGTCATAACTCTCGTAGTTTTCATCATAAAACCGAAATTAAAAAAAAAACAGTATTTACTTAATTCACAACATTGTCATCATAGTAAACAAATGTTACTAAAATAACCGAAAAATTAACATTTTTTCTAGTTGATATTGACAAGACGTTTAGATCAAAAGGTAAAAGATAACGCGTCGCGAGCCGGCCGGAGCACACGACGCTGCCGGACAAGGTATGCATGCCATTCATAACTCGGCGTACAATAGACCGGGAGATCAGAAAAGTTGAGGGCCGCGCACCAAAACGGATATTAGCCTATGATAGGCTAGGTATAGGCCTTCGGTATATAGGGGGAATAAAAGAGATGTTACCGGGTACTCTACACATGGCTCACTCACTCGTTTAACAACGACTTTGGGGTTTTCCTAGTAATAAAGTACATCACCTGAAAAATAATACTCTTGGTTTGTTTTTATTAGGTGTCCATTCTTAATGTTGCCTAAAATTGTATAAATAATTATATACGTCGAACAATTAGCCACAACGCACCGCACCACACTGAGTTTTCTTGCTATAGACCCTGCCCTAGGGTACTTTCAAATGATTAGATTATACAAGTATACTTACCTGCCAAAAAAATTGTTGGATCGCTCTCTACTCCACGTAAATATAGCATTAGGGTTGCCAAATTGAGATCGGTGGGTTTGCCACGTTATTCGATTAATCGACTGCAATTTATTGTACAGAATATCAACGATAAGTGAATTGCGCTTATTTTTAATTTCCGATCAAATCGATTATAATTGAGTATCGTTCGATTGTACAAACATCGATTAGTAATTTCGATATCAACGCCAACCCTAATACGAATACTTACCTATATTCCAATCATATAATGCATTCTTAGAACGATGAAATCATATTTGCCAGATTAAGCTCGCTTTAGTTCCAAGGGTTGAAGACTCTTGTACTAACAGGTCACACCACGGGAAGGTAGCGAGTTGGACTTTTATGACCCAAAGTTACACGCCAAGTCGTGTAACCCCAACATGTGTAATGTTGTACATTCGTATAATCGACAGTTGTTAGTTAGGCTTTTTAGCGAATGCACAATGTCATTGCCTATACAGACTGCCACGAATTTGCATAATAAATATAACATTTTATGGATTTTAATTATTGTTTATTCTTGGGTTACTACACTTTAGTATGCCTACTATCACCCGCCCGCATATATGTGTTAACGATAATGACAAGGGTACGCCAGTACGACTGAGTATAAACTATATTTTATGAAATCAAGCTAGGTCTTGTCTGGTATAGTTTACTGTATAGGTTTAACTGAATTCTCATTACATTGTTGTAGATGGAAGTTTCAGTCTGTAAGGCACCACAGTTGCCCTTCGTAAACCCAGCACAGAGACTACTCTCATTTCTTATTCAAGTATATAGTTACATGTCGTCAGTACATTATAGGCCTTGTATTACGCTTGCACATGAATGTGAGTAGTAACATGTGTTTTCCACGTAAGCATGTGTATTGTGTACATAGTAACATATTGTTAAAACAAATTAAATTATCGATTTACTATTTGAACTGCTAATTATTCTCAAATTGATTGACAAAGTAAAATAAAGAAACAAAGCAATAATATTATTACATTTTATTGCTATAGCGATCAAATTTACGTAGGCACGCAATTTGTGCACATAATCCCTCATAACCAATTACCTTCAAGTGCATGGAGGTAATTTCTCGATTTGGTTAGTCGGGAATCACTTCCGTAACCCGTAGGTGTAATTGTTATTATTTACAACAATTTAAAATTAATAAAGTCCGCCCTGACCGGGATTTGAACCCGGGTCTCCCGCATTCTAGACGAGTGTCTTAACCACTATAGACCATCAAGACGGGTACATTTTAAGCTCTGAATTGTAGTTGCATGATACATCTGAATGGATGGAACAGTACTGCAACGAATATCTGCTGCCTTTGAACTGACCGCCAAACATTATTTATTATGTCATTACCTTTACGCAGGTATGAGCGAGGGTTTATTTTTCGATTTGGTTAGTCGGTTCAAAGGCAACATATATTCGTTGCAGTACTGTTCTATCCATTCAGATGTATAATTCAACAATAATTCAGAGATTAAAATGTACCCGTCCTGATGGTCTAGTTGTTAAGACGCTCGTCTGGAATCCGGGAGACCCGGGTTCAAATCCCTGTCGGGGCGGACTTTTTTAATTTCTAAATTGTATTCAATAATTGCATGAAGGTTGCTTATGCGAAGGGCTACAATTATTTACATGTTTGAGACCTTACACATATTAACTACTGTTCCTGTTCAATATCTCAATCTCACATAGTGGACATATACATTCTATTATATTTTTTCCATCATTTTCATTATACAAATTAGTGCATTTCTTTGGCAGACATGGTAAATGAAACCATCTGTTGCACATGTCACAGTCTATCCAATGCGCACTGACATTGATGCTATGTTCTCCACAAAGGTAGCACAAATTTGTCACATTTGCTGCTCCCTCGAGTAACATAGTTTGAAAAAATGATCTTAAATTGTCTGCGTTTATTGTACCGTATTGTTCAAATCTAGTGAGTGTCATTAAAATGTACAGAAGCACATAGACACCGCAGTTATACGCATCGTTCTGCAGAGGGTACTCAAAATGTTTTATTTTCCACTCATCTACTTCGATAGAACATGGTACCTTAACATTTTTATTGTTTTTTGTCAAGAATGATTTGAATTTTTTTAGATACTGTATTACTTTTCTGTCTTCCATATTCCCTAGAGGATCGAGAACAGAAAATTCACAACAATCGATGTTTGCTACTATCAGGATCCAATGCTTGCCCTGAACATTATAAGGCATAAATATTATACCTCTGTTCTTCAATCGAATAGGTGATATCATTTCTCTCTTAGTGATATTGTTATCAAACAATCTAGATGCAAGACAAGAATCAATCAATTGATTTCTGCCTATTACCCCGTTTGACTTTATAACTAAAAAGGAACATGCATTTATCACATTGTCGGTGAGCCACATGTTACGTTCATTATCTTGACCTGCTGTCAATGAATTGTAATCCAAAAAAGTTAATTTCAGTTTGGCGCCTTGTTCCTCGCCTAGTTTATACAAACCGATTGTGTAATATGGACATCTACTTAGTCTCCTGTAGTACAGTGTATCACGAACAAGCTTATTACTAAAGAATGCTAATTGGACCGCCCTGTCATTAGGCCTAACACGACCGCATTCCATTCTTTTTCTGGAATTCTGTGTACGCAAATTCCACATTGCATTGTTCATTGGTAGCGTTTGCTTCCTACTTGCTGTTTTACAAGAGGTTAGATCTATTGTTGCTACTGGTTTAACAACGTTTCGTCCATGCGATGTGATGGGTTGGCTGGACACAGAACTACTTTCTTGTGCATTAGGCAGTGCGATAACTGCATCAATGAGTTTTGCTCTCTTTGCATGGACATGTTCATATTTCTTCATTAAAATATGCATTCGTTTTTCCCGTTTGCGATTTTCATCGTTACTAACCGAAACAAGCTCTTGACTTGTAGTGCTGTGCAAAACCTTTTCAATGTCAACATCCGTTACCCGTTTTACATTTATGCTCTCAGATAGAGCATGTTTGTTTGACTTATTCGCCAAGTTTTCACTGTCCACAGGGCGTTTCTTGAGAGTGTTTATAGCAGGAAGGACTGTTTTCGAAGTTGGATTTGTATCGTTGTCAGTACTATTTGTTTCCTCACTGTCATGAATCCGTTTGAATTCATTACTCTTCATATCCCCCACTTTTAAACTCTCATTGGCCCATTTTTTAATATTCTTTGCTTTCGAATATCCTGGTTTTTTATTTGTTTTTTTCTTTCCCCACTGCTCTTCCACGCTTGGGTTATCGTTATCAAATTTATTATTTTCACTGTTCTGACACTCTTTTCGACTTTTAACTTTATTTGTCACTCGGGCACAACGAGTGCTCGGAATGTCTTTTAGTATTATCTTACACGAAGCTAAAGTTTCTTGACGATCTATTTCTAGAAACCGTCCCAACTTTAAATTTGTGTTACCTGCAAGGACATTAGTCTTTATATAGCCAAAACGGTTTTCAACACATGCATTGCTTTTTCTTGATGGCTGACTGTGTTTAGAAGAACAACCGACAGCCACGGTTGTTTCTTGTTTATGACAAGCGACACCTGTTCCCACACCAGCCATGAGTTCCGTCCACATAGGAAGATACGGTATGTACTTGTTCAACATTAACTCCGACAGGTCTGGGCAGTAATGGTCGTTCAACTCATCAGTCTCTACACTCGACTCGATTTGTTCAACATCACGTCTTACGACTACCAGTTGCTGAACAAGATCTTTGTAAAACGGACTATCTTGATAGATGGGCCCTTCGGTTACATAGTCTTCATCTATTTTACGCAACTCGCTTTCATCATTATCATTTATCTCATAGTTTGTGATGGGAATTTTTGATAATAATGCCCTAGCTTCCTTCATACGAGCGTTCTGATATTTTGAATTTATCACTGTGAAAAGAGCATCAAACAGTTGACGGATTATCTCGTTGTTGGAAACACTACTGATGTATGCAAGTATCTCCATAACATTGTTATGAATAGCTTTCCCCACTTTCAGGGTAATTTTTCGTACATCGTCAGACATCATTTTTATTAAATGAGCGAAACAAAGATGAATTAGTGTTATCTTCTTACGTAATTTCTCGATTTTCTGTTTTAGTTCTTAATCGGCGCCTCTCCATTCTGATACACATTTGTAACAGAACTGAAGATACTCCGATATCGTTTTCATGTTCCAGAACTTTGAAACAGCTATTAAGCTGGCCCAGCTGAAATCAGTTACAACGTAGGAATACACAGGCCACTTATACTTTACTTCAACGTAATGTTTATAGGAAGCTAGAAAATTTCCAATCGTTGTACCGTCATGTCTTGAAGAAACCATTTCTAGCATAGGAACTATAATCCCCCTAATATGTATTACGCCTGTGTAATAGAGCACTTTTCGACTATCCACTTTCATTTTCCTTACAACTGAGCCTGTGGCGTCGAAATAAAGAATAGGTAGATCTTTATTGGCAGGTTTCTTACAAATATATTTCAATACCTCAAGTTGTTCCATACTATAAACGTAGACTTGCAGAGGGCTAGCAACTTTCTGTATATACTCATATTCGCGAGTCTTTTGATTGAACTGTTTTTCTTGTTTCATGTACACGTCTATCAAGTCATGTGCATGACAATCATTTTCTGACAACGCTTCCGAACGAATTTTTCTCAATACTGAGGGTGATTTGATTCCTTCAAGGTTGCCGGCATCGAGTGACTCTTCACTTACCAGGTTCACTTGCTCACACCTATAGGTAGAGCATTTTTTATTTTTCAACTCTTTCCTTAAGAGTGCACGTGCTTTACCATTGACGTACCTGGTTAACTTTTGAGCATGTTGTTGTGACGAAATTGTTCTATAAACGGAGACAATTACTTTCTCACCTTCCGTTGGCTTCCGTTTAATAATGAACTTAAACATAAAGCAATTAGCCTGCCCGCAGTAGCCATATATTGCAGCAAATGTTTTCTTCCCCACACAAGACTTTTTTATGTTGAGAGTACATCCCTTGGTATTAACGGCAGCAAACTTGTCAACCAACATGTTTGTGTACTGAGATGTAACAAACTTGTTGTTGTTAAATATTTGCAGCCATTCATCGGGGCCAAACTCAATGTCACCCTGCCACACATTGCAATCCTCCCAGGAACGTTTTACTCTTTTAGCATCAGTTTTTCAAAACAGTTTTCACATTTACTGTCGTGAGGTGTTGGGAGTGTCGCTTTGTTTTTTTAGAACCAGAATGTATAGATCACTAGAATCACTAGGCCACGTAGTTTTCTCAACTACGCTGTCATTTGCATACACCCATTCATGGTTTACTAGTACGAGGGCTGTGTAGTGGCCTGACTCAAGGCCCACGCCCCCGTGATGAAAGATTGCCGCGCTTGGCTCGTACGTATCCCCATCACTCAGTGTTATTTTTGTTTGAGTGACATGTTCAAAGACAGGTCTCTTTCTTTGTAGGATATTGTCGTAGGCCATCAATTGAACGACAATCAGGTCGGAACCATTGGTTAACTCTTGCCTCTCTTCGTATGTCCCGCGCTCTCCGCACCAGTCACACGTGCTTCCTTCTAACGGCACTGGCTCTAGAAACTTCCTGTATGTTGCATTTACCGTTGTGCGTTCATCGAGTGGGGGAATGAACAACACGCTTTCTTTTTGTGCTTTATTAGTAGTCTCATGGAAACACGTGGTGCATCTGTGGGTTATACGTTGTTTGAAAGTAATGGTCTGTTCCAATGCAGATGATGCGTCCCAGAGTTTAGTTATAAACTCACCAGCGCATTGTTGTCGCTCTTGTACAAAGACGCCGCCAAGTAGCTCGCGCACACCCCTCGAGTCTAGTAGCTTTTTGCTATTATTGTCCTCGAAGTCCTCGGCTAACGCGTGTAGGGCGTTCTTATTGGCTTCGGCTCGAAGCCTGGACCTCAGGATGTCGGAGCACAACAATGCCTGATGGGCTGCATTTGCATAGCACGAGACGCTGTCGGTATTTACAAAGCATTTAACAGTGTTGCATTGAGAGTAATCAACTGCAGAACAATTGTTGCATTTTGATTCTGTGTTGAGATTATTTTTTTTCTTATGTTTTTCCACCACTTTCGTGTAATTTTCGTATTTCTCTTTCAGTTTGCGATAATCGTGTATTAGTTTGTTGACTTCTTCTATTTGAGTCTGTACTTCTCTTTCTTTGTCGATTGAAAGTAAACTGCCTTTGTTGCAGATTGCTTCTAATCGCTTGACAATTTTTGGCTTATAGGTAGACTTTGGTTCACACATCTTCATTACTTGATCATAAGTATGCCCGTACAAGTCCATGCATATTTTAGTCAACAACTCGGGTACCAGAACAGTAATGAAATGTAAATTGTCACACTCAAAGTCCCCACATGTTTTAATTAGTCTACAAAGATATCTTCTCTGTTCGTTTGTTGCCAATTCCATGTTGGGATGATACATTATGAATAGGGTCCCCATATTTGTGTATACTAATCTGTCGTATCTTTCTTGTATTGCACTGTATCGTGTACGATTAGCGATTTCCAATAAATAATCCTTATTTTGATGAAACATTTCAGTTAAAACTTCAGTTGCAGTGTCAGTTAATGTATACCGGCCATTACATGAGTAATAACATATCTTCCTGTCATTGTTAGTATTGCTGGGGCCACGTTGAGCAAGATTTTTATTACTCTCATTGTTATTATTAGTATACAATACCAGACTATTGTCAGAATCCAAATTCAACTCATCTTGTTCGGATCTCTTGAAATTATCAAGCGACGGAGAAGACACCGCGATTTCTAAAGCGTCAGTGTTTTCTTCAATGTTGCTATCACATGGTTGATTTATGACATTAGCAACGGTTTCGCAGCTGACTTCATCGCGGCTTGATGAGTTATCGGACGCTTGGTTAGACATGAACTTCTCGTTCTGTGTTTTTTTTAGAACCAGAATGTATAGATCACTAGAATCACTAGGCCACGTAGTTTTCTTAACTACGCTGTCATTTACATACATCCATTCATGGCCTACTAGTACAAGAGCTGTGTAGTGGCCTGACTCAAGGCCCACGCCCCCGTGATGAAAGATTGCCGCACTTGGCTCGTACGTATCTCCATCACTCAGTGTTATTTTTGTTTGAGTGACATGTTCAAAGACAGGTCTCTTTCTTTGTAGGATATTGTCGTAGGCCATCAATTGAACGACAATCAGGTCGGAACCATTGGTTAACTCTTGCCTCTCTTCGTATGTCCCGAGCTCTCCGCACGATCTACACGTGCTTCCTTCTAACATCACTGGCTCTAGAAACTTCCTGTATGTTGCATTTACCGTTGTGCGTTCATCGAGTGGGGGAATGAACAACACGCTTTCTTTTTGTGCTTTATTAGTAGTCTCATGCAAACACGTGGTGCATCTGTGGGTTATACGTTGTTTGAAAGTAATGGTCTGTTCCAATGCAGATGATGCGTCCCAGAGTTTAGTTATAAACTCACCAGCGCATTGTTGTCGCTCTTGTACAAAGACGCCGCCAAGTAGCTCGCGCACACCCCTCGAGTCTAGTAGCTTTTTGCTATTATTGTCCTCGAAGTCCTCGGCTAACGCGTGTAGGGCGTTCTTATTGGCTTCGGCTCGAAGCCTGGACCTCAGGATGTCGGAGCACAACAATGCCTGATGGGCTGCATTTGCATAGCACGAGACGCTGTCGTTATTGTTGAACCCATTTATTTTTGGTGGCAAACTTGCAACGTGATTTGGGGTAGGCGTGGCTTCCTCTGCACTGGCTTGCTTATTGTCCCTCAAGCTCAACAATAATTTACAAACAAGATTGCAATTTCTTTTTATCTTGATGTACAGTGACTTCCTATTATTATGAGTGTTTGCAACACCCAATTCTATGCAAGCAAGACCAATAGCAGAATTTTGAAGAGTTTTTTGCTTTAAGATTTCTTCAACTGTTTGATCAATTCTAAGCAACGCTGTTGCAATGGCATTGAAATCTTCCAAACCTCGTTGCTTATTTTTATTCCCACGTTTGGTTTCTTTCATTGGATGGGTTTTCTTGCCATTATCACTTACTTTGATAAGGTTCAGAAACGCGTTCCTTATGCCACACGTATCTCGTTTCCACCAGTTCAATATTCTCTTCCTACTCTTAGTGTTGTTGTGACCAAAATATTCTTGGGAAGCTTTACCGAACACACCGTTTTCGCCTCTTCCCTCTGTATCAAGGATATATAAACAAGTAATGGCGTCATGCTCACTTACCTCGTTCCGCAAGATTTTCGCCATGCGTGAAACTTCAAATGTTGCCATAGTTGCAAATTGAAGTTAGGAAAGACGGACACGAATACACTACACTAATTCAAACGATTCGGTATAGCCTACCTTGTCTTTACCACAATAACACCTTATCACAATACCTTAATTACCGCATTAACACAATCACGGCGGAAAACACAATCAAGCACATTACGGACTCAGTCAGACGTTATTAATATTTATTTACGATTTAACACAGTAACACAACCGCGAAAAAAAAACACAAGCACAATATGTAGGCTACTCAGTCAGGAGCAATTATTATTTATTTGTGTACTCACGCACATACACACACACACACACACACACACACACACAGAAACACTATCTCGACGGAAAACACTAGTGGTCTTACACCTTACTCCGGAAAGAGTGAAACACGTAGTGTGAGTATAGCCTAGCCTACAGATAAATTTCGATTTTAAAAATAAAATCCAAGCATGTTTTCACGACGATCGACCAATCAAAACTAAGAAAACCACTTCGTCGAAAGTCATTGGTCTAAAATTTTTCAAAAGAAACCCTTTTGCAGTTGAGGTTTAAAAAACCGTTACCTTTTTGTACTCGGTTCACCAATAACCACGCTCGCCGCTTTAGGTACCATTCTTTAGAAAACACACTGGTCAACCGTCAAACTACGGCTTTCAATTTCCGACACATTCCAAATCAACGTAAAGAGATAAAATCCTTGTTTAAAAATTCAAATAGTACTGGAAACTGGAAAGCATCGGGATTGTTCGTGAATACAAAAATGGCTTTGTTACGAACAACAATTATACTAATACTAGAATTAGTCCAGTTCAATAATAATTGTCTCAGCGATAGGGTGCTACAATATATATTCTAATATACCATTATAAAAGTAACCCTCAGAAAGCTAGGCGTGACATTCCCTGGGCCCCGATTCGTATATAGGCCTTCATTTTTATCCAGCAATAGGCAGAATTAGGTGGGATAAGTTCGGCATTACTCCAAATCTAATTCACGAAAACTTGTGGCGGCTAAGAAAATTAGTAAATATTTTCGGTTGGTTCGAAGCGTCCATATCGCGCTTATATTATAAATTGTACGTGAATCGTGGGCCGGACCGATTAGTATAATTTAAATTAAAAAAATTAAATTTAAAACTTATGTTTTGTTTTCGCAGAGGTGAACTACCAACTGAAAGTCATAAAGCACGAGCAAAAAACATGTGGTTATCGGTCTGTTGTAATTAAACGAAACACACGCACAAACAATGGTGACAAGTGCAAAATGGGTCCAACTAAAAATTTAATTTTAATTATTTCTATAAGATTTCCTTGAAATAGAGGCGCATTGTCGACGTAATGATGGTGATGAATAACCAATTTATAATCAATAAATGATTTCCCCACCGCGCTCTTGCCTCCTATACTCTTCAGCCAGGCAAACTATAATCGCTGATGCTGGATGGAGGATTATACCTGGAATGCAGTCTCTTATTATTCCGATAATTGGTTATCACAAAGTAAAACAAATCTAATTAATAATAATAAATTTTAAGTGTGAATATTGCATTTCCTATTTATTTATAAAACATACACAGGTTAAAACGCCCGGTGTGTTTGTCAATATAAACTATGTATTACAAAACCTCATACTGACAGACTTCAAAGTTGCACTATTTCGTAGGATTTATTTTCAGGATTCGTCTTGGAGGAAATTAAGTCTTGGAAAACCCTTCCGTCATAATTGCCGATGGAAGGCAGACACAGTGGTCGAATTGGAAACATAATTCTTTGGGGGGATGGTTCATATCGATGTGTATCGTGTATGGACTTGCGTGGTCTGGGGCACAGCCCAAGCCGACGGAGACGAAACATTGTTGGGGCCTTTTTCCTTTTGTAGTGCGATCTGAGACAGGAGGGCACTAAATTACTATTTGCAATAGTTTATAAAAAAGTTTCAATAATGCGTTTCTTTTAAAGAATGTAATATTTGCTACATTTTGTATTTTGTTTCAAATTAAATATTAAATTTACACAAAACGAAATCTTATCCAGTAATTTGTATTGATGATCGAGAAAGACGCTCGTGTTTCCGTGTCGCTCACCAATAAAACCACGTTTTAATTACAAGTCAAAGTCTCTTGAAGCCTTTGTGCCACTGTCAACGTATAGGTAATCCTAGCTTTTATGTTGTCTTTCTACTCTGAGCTAAGAACAACACCACAGAAACCTACTACGTGTAGGTATACCCTTACTATCTGAACCCATGCGGAAATAGCTTTTCATTTCATCCCCATCCCCCGCACCCCCCTCCACACCAATTAGACCACTAGGCAGACAGCAGGCTACCGGCCCACGAGCGTGAGTTTGAGTGTGACTGTAAACTTTATTTGCACATTTGTGTATTTGTGGAGTGCGTGAGTGAATGCATGCATGCCCTTTTATACCTATTGTTTTTATACTCATATAATTTAATCAACTTGGTTCGTTTGTGATTAGACGCAGCGTACGAAGTCTTAAAATTCAGCGCTTATTCTGTGACTTAGAAGACTCAGAAGATTCGATACACCTTGTCACTGCTAGGATTATTTTTAAAGCCTGACAAATAAAAAATACATCTTTAATAACAAAACTATTGTCGTTAAAAAAAATTAAAAAATATACGTACAGCCTATTTTTAAATTTATAATTTCTTGTAGGTTTAAATCTCAACGGATTTTGCATTGGTTCAGCGATTCGGCTGATTTTGGACGCAATTTCCAGATGCAACCGGTACATAAATATTCCTACATTATTTTTTTTTCGAAAAAGTAGGCACTACAACGTTGGGGGTACAGTCAAACAAAGACCATTTTAATGAAGAAAATGACTGCATATTCAACTTTCTTTGAGTTCCCCAATAAAATTGAGTTTTATAGTCATCGCCAAAACCATGCAACAGCTTCAACAAATCTTCTTATTTCATGTTGATTTTTTTTTTCGAAAAAAGTAGGCGCTGTGTAACGTTGTGGGTATAGTCAAACAAAGCCCACTTTGATTGGATGAGCGAAGCGAAGACTTCAATTTCACTGAACCCCCAAACAATTTAGTGCGTTTTTTGTCTGTTTGTTTGTTCGCGCTCTACCGGTCAAAGGGCATATGCGATCTTGATGAAAATTGGAAGGTACCTTCGAAATGTATAAACTTAGTCGTGCCACGTTTTTGGGTACAATCAAATAAATATTTCTTATGAATATCGTACTTATCCGATTTTTTTTTATTTTTTATGCGATATTTTCGTGATATTTGGCTCGCGACCGGGCAAACGGTTACTCCAATCCTGATAAAACTTTATAGGAACGTTTAAAATCATTAAAATTTGATGTTTGATTTAAAGGACATCTGAAAAATATTTCTTATAGAAATCGTACTTCTACGTTTTTTTTCAATTTTTAACACGATATTTTCGTGATATTTGGGTCGATTGTGACCAAACGGGTGGGGCTACAATGTTCTTATTTTACATGGATATTAAGATTATGGTGATGTAGTGCCTTTTGAAAGAAAAAGTTGAAAAGTTGTCCAAAATTCATATAAATAAAGGTTTTAATATAAGCCTTTTACAGTTGTATAAGGTAATATCAAGTAACTAAACTTAACAATAACCACCTAAAATGCTTACAGAAGCAAGTCTTTAGGCATGTAGATATTTTGCATTCTATTTTTAATTCGTATTACTATAGAAATTAATACTTATAGTTTATAAATATTATCCTAATTAAACAAAAATGATTTTGCAATGGAACATGAGTATGACAAATTAAAGAGATCCCAAGCATAATAAAATCTTCAAAAAGCTCATCCATCAATGCGACTAAAAAAAGCGTTTGCGAAGCGGCCTAGTAAAAAAATAATTTCGTATTTAGAGTCTATTTGCTCACGCTCAATTGCATAACAGATTTTTATTGGGGTACATTAAATTTAATAAAGACCCTACCCTGTCGGCGCCGACACCATCGACGCGCTAACAATTACCAACCATAGGGAACCTATAAGTGGGCGTTGTCCGGTTTTCTCCCGTCAGCGTTGAATAAACAATTAACCCGTGCTAATTGTTTCGTACTAGGAAGCTTCACAAACGCTTCTTTTAGTCGCGTTGATGGATGAGCTTTTTTGAGTTTTTTAGTTTGCGAGGGATCTCTTTACTTTTGCAAGTGCTTTTTGAACGCATTGTAGGTGATTGTTGTCAAGCATAAACTCACATTAAAACCTTTATCTATGGATTCTGGCTAACTTTTTCAACTTTTTCTTTCGAAAGGTACTAAACAGCACCATAACCTTAATGTCCATATGAAATATGAACGTTGTAGCCCCACCCGTTTGGTCAGAATCGGCCCAAATGTCACGAAAATATCGCACTAAAGATCGAAAAACATCGTAAAAGTATGATATTCATGAGAAATATTTCTTCGATTGTATTTGTATACCCAAAAACGTGGCAGGTCTAAGTTCAGAGATTTCGAAAGTCCCCTCTAATTTTTATCAAGATAGCATATGCCGTTTGCTCGTAGCGTGCGAACAAACAGACAGACAGACAGAAAAACAAAAACACATTGGAACTAAATTTTATGAGGGTTCAGTGAAATTGAAGTCTTCGCTTCGCTCATCCAATAAACACTATAATCACACGAGTGGTATATACAGACATTTATTATAGAATACAAGATACCGAAGATGGTGTGTGATATGTGTGTCCCACGAAAAAAGTTCGTTGAAAATGATTCTTGCAATATGGTATTTTTCAGAGTACATTATCAATGTGAAAATAAGGTTCAGAGGTTTTCTTTCCATTTACCGTTACGAGACCATTAAGTTTACGACATCCCTCCCCAACCAGACCCACTTTGAAGGCTTGCCTTGGATGGTCAGTCTTTTGTTTTGCTTGGGTTGGGTCTCCTTCCCCAATTCCATAAACTATAGTGATAAAACATGGTGCAGACTTTAGAGACGGCATTGGAGTTGGAGCTGACTGCTGTTCTAATCTAGGGGGCCGCGGTGCGCTATACACACTCAGGCACAGCAAGCAGAGTTGGGGTGATTTCGAGGTGTTACCCAGCCGTCATTAAACGTGATGTGATCTTGAAAACTATCAACATCGAGGTGATTTAATTGGTACCTGACAACACATGCCAAATTTGGCTGGTGTACGAACCTTCCTTCTTGGTGCAAAAATGACTTGAAACATGCTCATAATCACTTTAAGGATGTTAGTTACTCGATCACTACTGACTACTGACTACTGACTATCTGTCTAATTCGTCAGTTTCAATTGCCCAGCGATTCTGGCCAAGCGGGTGAGGCTACAACGTTCATATTTTACATGGGCATTAAGGAAATAGTGATACAGTTCCTTTTGAAATAAAAAGTTGAAAAAGTTTGCTGGAAGGCTTTCAAATAAAGGTTTCAATATAGGCTAAGCCTTATACAATAATACTAGGAAAACGCTCAGTTGGACGCGTTGTTGAGCGAGCACCGGTACGTGCAACATGACCCGAGTACGACATTCCCATAAGGCCCACCACACAGTGTAGGCCTAACTGGATATTGACATTGTACACTATATACTATTCCAACATCTTTGCATTGTTGAGCGAGCGTAGCGAGCGTCTCCACTTGACTCTTATGGCTCGAATGTCTGTTTTTTTTTTTTTTTTTTTTTTTTTCTGTTACTGCTTCGATACAGGTCGCACCGTTTCTCTGATCGACCTGAAATTTTGCACACATGTACATACCACCTAGGCGGGTTGCTGTATAGTTTTTGAACAAAATCCGATCGTTGGTTATAAAAAATAAAAATAAATAAAAATAAAAATAAAATAAAATAAAAAATGTACCGATCGTTATGAAATTTTTCAGGGTCAATAAGTACAACATTCTCTTCTATTTTCCAAATTTTCAGCTAAATCGGTCAAGACCTTAAAGACTTATTGGTAATCATAATTCGAAAAATGATGTTAAAAAATGAAGGAGGCAGTGAAGATACCAACGTACTCTATTATCTGTGATACCAAGATACACTTTAGAAGGCATGACGTGAATTAGTACAATGACAAGATGTTGGAATAGTAAATAGTGTACAATGTCAATATCCAGTTAGGCCTACACTGTGTGGTGGGCCTTATGGGAATGTCGTACTCGGGTCATGTTGTACGTACCGGTGCTCGCTCAACAACGCGTCCAACTGAGCGTTTTCCTAGTACTAATTCACGTCATGCCTTCTAAAGTGTATCTTTGTATCTTCACTGCCTTCTTCATTTTTTAACATCATTTTTCGAATTATGATTACCAATAAGTCTTTAAGGTCTTGACCGATTTAGCTGAAAATTTGGAAAATAGGAGATAATGTTGTACTTATTGACCCTGCAAAATTTCATAACGATCGGTTCATTTTTATTTTTAGCGTAGCGAGCGAAGCGAAGATTCCATTTCACTACACTGGAGAAAAAAATCCGGAATGTTTTTCTTTTTTTTTTCTTTTCTTTTTTTTCTGTTTGTATTTTTGTGTGTCTGTTAGCACGATTCCGGCTAAACCGATACTCCAATTGCGATGAAATTTTATGGGGACCTTTGAAATCTCTGAACGAAGAACTGCCACGTTTTTGAGCGCAATCAAAAAATATTTCGAACCTTAATTTCATGAATTAGGATATTAATGTGAAATTTGAGCGCAATCGAAAAATTATTTCTCATAAAAATCGAAATTTTACGTTTTTTTCTTTTTATAACCTCCTCAGACCCAGGGTTTACTATTAACAATACTGCACCGCGTGTGTAGCTCATAGGACACGCCGGGTCTGAGGACCTTAAACAATTCTTTGACTTATCACACCTACATGCTTTATCCGATTGTAATGATTTTTTCACAGAACCTTAATTTTATAAATTTATATATTCGTGTAAAATTTAAACACAGTCAAATAAATATTTCTTATGAAAATCCATATTTTACGATTTTTTTCTTTTTTTAAATTATTACGATTAATTTTTAAAAAAATAAAAAATAAGCTAATTTTTTATATATTTAATTTAATTTTAAAAAAAATCTTCAACTTAGTTATGATTTTTTCACAGAACAACAGAAAATCCGCATAACACATGGCAGCTCAATGAACCAATACGCTCATCCAACAACGCGGCGGGACTTAAGCGTTTTCCTAGTTTTATTTTATTTTATTTTATTTTTTTATTTTTTTTATAACCGACGATCGGATGTTGTTCAAAAACTATACAGCAACCCGCATAGGTGGTATGTACATGTGTGAAAATTTTCAGGTCGATCAGAGAAACGGAAAGCAGTAACAGAAAAAAAAACAGACATTCGAGCCATAAGAGTCAAGTGGAGACGCTCGCTTCGCTCGCTCAATAATCAACAAGTAACTACAGTTACTTGACAATGATCAACTACATTGTTTACAAAAAGCAAGTCTTTGTACCACTAGATATTTTACATCCTATTGTTAATTGGTAATACCGATAAATAACGGTAAATAACTATTGATAGCTCGACTTTTTACACCTTCCCCAAAAAAAACCAACGTGCGCCAGTGGTAAAATAACTAGGAAAACGCTCAGTTGGACGCGTTGTTGAGCGAGCACCGGTACGTGCAACACGACCCGAGTACGACATTCCCATAATGTTAACATACCAATAAGTCTTTAAGGTCTTGACCGATTTAGCTGAAAATTTGTAAAATAGGAGAGAATGGATAAAATCCACCGCCATCTAGAGGACCTTGACATCATTTCTTTGGGAAAACTATTTTACTCTTGATTTCTTCTAGGTGGCAGTACATAGCGACCAGAATTCTTGTGCGACTTTTCGTTGCCATGCTAACGTTACTTTTGTTAAAATGTAATTTCTATCTACACTACTTATCGGATCAAAATAAAATTAACATATTCGTGACCGGACGGACATTCTAAATGATTTGGCTACCTCAGATTTTGTCGCCGTTTAGTTTAAAAAAAAAACTTTGGATTAACTTTAATGTAACTTTATAACTTTTTGAACGATTTTGCCACAAAACTAATGGCATTCAATCGGGAACGAAACTTGCGGATGGTCAAAATTTCAACTCGATCCGAGCCTCCGTTTGACCGCTATCATGAGCCAAAAAAGCTGTGCGACTTTCCGTTGCCATGGTAACGGGACTTTGTTATAATGTAATTTCCATCTACACTACTTATCGGATCAAAATAAAAATAACATATTCGTGATCGGACGGACATTCTAAATGATTTGGCCACCTCAGATTTTGTCGCCGTTTAGTTTGAAAAAAAAAACTTTCGATTAACTTTAATGTAACTTTTTAACTTTTTGAACGATTTTGCCACAAAACTATACAGCAACCCGTCTAGGTGGTATGTACATGTGTGCAAAATTTCAGGTCGATCAGAGAAACGGTGCGACCTGTATCGAAGCAGTAACAAGAAAAAAAAACTGACATACGAGCCATAGTCAAGTGGAGACGCTCGCTCAAATATTTGGCCCGGATTTTTACATAATGCGTAAAATGGCCCCCGTTTACAAAATTATTTTAACTGCGACTTTAGGGTAGCTGGTAGGGTCCTGCGGAGTCCCAAAAGTGTCATGGAAAACAAAATTGTTTCAGGTCTTTGGTTAAACGACAAACGTGACCCGGAAACGACCGTATCGCGGCCGGGCGCGGACCTATTCTAGAGTTCGTCGCGGCAATGAGGTTTTCAAACTAACGGTTTTCCAACAACGAGGTTTTCCACGCCTCCGCGCGCAAGCGCAACTTGTTCCTTTCTATATTCTTAATCCACCAGATGCATAACGACCTCTCTCTTCCCCCCCCCCCCCCGACTGACTGGTCAATCACCCCAAAGTCCAAACCCATGCAACTATACTCATACAGGGGAGAGGCGATCACTCTCCCCCTAATGAGATTCCGGTTATCCCGTTTTCACTGCACAGCCAATTATCAATGATAACTCCTGAATGGTGTATACATGGCACTTTTCTATAAGATATAGTTATAACTTTTTTTTAAATTTGTTTACATTTGTTATGTCCTTAGGGTACTCAGGCAGCTGATTAAACAATTTTTTACAAGCGAAGATTGGGCATTCTTCAATAATTTGTTTGTTGTGGCTTGTTATTTGTAGGCTACGCTTGGGCTTGTTTCTAGTATTATGGTGGTGGACATCTGATTGTGTGAGGGAAGTGGTATAATGGGGCGTGAGTGTTCTTCAGAACACACCGCAATTTGTTTTATTCAAATGGGTGTTAAGTCTATGAATTAATTTTGTATTTAACAAATTTACTCAAATAGCAGCATTTAATGTTTGCATGTTTTTATTGCACTAGATAAGTGAATAATAATTATAAACCCATAGTAAGCTATGTAAAACAACAAAAAACAAAAATGCACATTTTTCGTTTCACACCACATTTGAAGCAAAAAAGGTTGATAACAAAATAAATCACGCGTGTGTTTAGCATATTACTTCCTAAATATTGTAAAATAAATTAATGTTTTATAATTTTTCTTTTCCAATTTGTTTTGAACAAGTCTAGCAAACTTTGCGGAAGATCCGAAGATGTTATATAACATTGTAGGTAAACCATCCCTTTCAATAAAAAACAAATAAATTCGCATTTAGAGTCTTCCCAGATCCCACTCGTTCACATAACTGATATGAGTGATGGGGGGCTTTAATTTTAAGGCGGACTAAGCTAGTCTTGTCGGCGCCGACACCATGCAACGAGTACGAGAGAATAATGAACAAACCATAGACCGACATTTTTATTTGGAAACTCCGACCCAACTTGTTGGATGAGTCTACCCGCGAACATTGCCAAAATCAACAAAGGCAAAATTAATATGAAATCAGCAATTTATATTTATCGTCACTCTGTCACGTGTTACAATGGCACGTGTGCGGCCTCTTAACGGCACGTGCAGACCAGGTGATGTTGATTGATGCAGCGCTTCACGTCAACAGGTGATTACACAATGACTGTGCTGTGTACCTGGAGTTGTACACAATAGTTACACCACAGATAAAAGGGTATTATACATTAGAAGATTAGGTGTGCACTTCCCGCCATTCTTACCTATAGCTCATTCATAAAAACCATTCGAGGATGTTGCGTAAATCGATCTACCTGAAGAGACTCATGCCAGCAGACCTTTTGAGTTTTGACGCTACGCCCGTGTTGTCAGTGTATTGTTGCTTAAATTGTGATTTTGTTTCTTGAATAAGGGCGGGGCGTGTCAACCGTTAGTTCATAATGCGCAATTCTAGAGATGCTGGGCAGAACCAGCCACGGGTAGTTTGATTGATTGATTGATTTAGGACTTTATTTGAAGGCGGCATTAGGGCTAGTGAAACCTTATCTTCCATCCAACCTTTAAGGTGGTAACATTATATTACATTTTGTATTGTGTTGATAATGTGGGAAGAAAGGAGGTATTTTCAGTTTCTCACGTCGCGGACATCGTTAGTTTTGTCATAGTCATTGCCACCGTCGTTGGGGAGGTCGTCAAGGGAAGGAAGAGGTGTCCCCGACGACGATTGCCAGAGCTCGCCTGTGGTTTCGGGGAGTAATATATATACTACCCTTCTTACAAGCTGACGTTTTGTTTCTTAGATTTAAATTCTACAAAATTAGTGTTATTGGCATTAAGTAGAAACTGAATATCATAAACATGACCCTGCTTGCCTCTAATCTACAGCCTGCATCGATTTGGTCGTACATCGTCGCGATTATCGTAGTGCATTCGGCATTGCATTGCATTTTCGCCAAGGATGTTATTCAACTTTAAATTTGCCACATAGCTTTACGCCTTGAATGGATGTTGCAGTGTTCGAGAGAATGTCTGTCCGTCCGTCCATCTGTATGTATGTCTAAGAGAGGCGCATACAAGAGAAGGAAAGGGGTGTTCCATCGTTTTTGAACTATTTTGTTTAATTGTTAGTTACTCTGAATGATTACATATAGCAGGACACTCTCGAACAGTTTGTATGCCTCTGTTGCACCTTCAGGGCAAAATAAAGCAGAGGGTAGGTATGCACCTTGTTTACATACACCCAAGTTTGTTGTAGCACTTGTTGAAGACACAATTAAATGGGAGCCTTTTGTGTGAATCTCTTTAGAGAGGTTGGGGTAATAAAATAATAAATAATCAATGCAATGGACGAAAAATATACTTAAAAATAGATAACCTTGAATGAAGAGACTTCTCGAATAACGATCATGTGACAGTGTGACGAATGAGGAGGGATCTGAAGGAATGAATCTCTTTTTCGAACAAAATAGAGGGGTGAGTCCAGGTTTTTCGGTTGACGGTATTGTGTGCATTTCTTGAAACTTTCTGTTAAATTTTATGGCGGCGGTATATATACAGCGTGGACGTTCGATGGCTACTACTGTAGCTGAAGAGAAATTCCTTACCATTCATTCCTGTGTAGCTACACCCAGCCCAGACCCACCATAAAATAAAACAGATGTTGCATCCTGTCCAAACAACCATCTTCTGATAGCAGACTGCTATCATGATTGATTACTTCCAGGGCATGTGAAACAAAAATGCTATTGCTGAGAGGAGATTTTACAGTTTTTTACCCTATTATTTATACGAATATAATTATCAAACTTAAATGCAAATGTTCCCGGGTACTCAACACATGACTCGCTCACTCGTGTAACAACGACTTTGGCGTTTCCCTAGTCTAGTTGGCTAAGGCGCCCTTATAGCCGAAATGTGGAAGACGTGGGTTCAATCCCCTGGTCGGGAAAGTTTATTTTGTAATTTCTGGATTGTATTTCAAAAATAATTAAACATGTTTTGAAATGCATATAACGCAGTGTAATCCATCATCTGTGGCAATAGGGCCTTCTATGGTAAACATAGCCAGTACGAAATACGTGAAAATATTGCAAGGTTTACTCAACCTACGAGCGAAATTTGGGGGTATCTTGACGTGCAACATTTGATAGACCTTGCATGGGCACGGCATTTCACGGCCAGGCGATCAACAAACAAAAAATATCTTTTCAAAATCTAAAACATTGTCGTCGCACGCACGCAGACTAACGATGAGCGCCATTTAAGTTGAATGGAGATCACTCCGTTCGCTGCGCTCACTCGTTTAATTAAGTCGATAATGAGACTGCTTGCCCAGAACACAGAGGCCTATTCTTGCCTGGCCTTGTGGCAGGTAGCATGGTTTCAAGAGTATTATTTTGAATAGTTTGATGTGTTATGGGTTCTTGTTATGGAAACGTCAGATAAAATAAATAATCTCTAACGTTGAATACCGAAAAAGCCTAATTTCATTATTCAACACATATCTAGGTGCCCGATAGGGCGCCGCAGCCAAGTAGCGGAGCGCTAACAAACTCAAGCCAAATTGGGTCGATTGGAGGTCTAACCCATCAATCAATCTCAAAAAGAGAAAACCAAATATTGTTGCCTACGACAGATTTTGCATTCGTGTATAAATGGTAATTAAAAATTGTCTTAGGACCCAAACACAGAGAAAAACTTTTTCCGATTGATAAAATTAATGACTGACTAAAGACTGGTCCATAGAAGATCAGGAATGTGCTGCTAGTTTGTAGAGCCCCCTCGTGAGATCAATGTTGTATACTCAACGGTTAGTGTTGTATCGTGGAAGTTACACGTCGGACAACCTCTACACGCAATGCATGGGTGAACCAAGGGTTGCCTAAACTCTAGGAGTAACCTCCACCCGCAATGCATGGCTGAACCAAGGGTTGCCTAGACGCAAGGAGATATGTTATTTTGCAGCAATGCATTACCCCCTCCAAGATGATGAGCAGTAATTCTTGCGACTGCTACAGTAACTCACACCAAATCACCCAAGTAAAATAAAAATTCAACCAGATTATTAATACATTAATATCTTAAAACTTGTCGTAGGCTTTCGCGGCCGGAGTCAATATAAAACACTTGGCTGTCGGGTGTCGCCGCGTCCATGATAGATGAAAACTAACTATCTATCATGGACGCGGCGACACCCGACAGCCAAGTGTTTTATACATTAATATCTTATTAGGCACTAATGTTTCCAAGAGAATGCACAGGATGTATTGTGATCCAAGAAAAGCTTATGCCTTGAAAAGAAAAACAAATTCACACGTAAAACACAATTACCACTGAACTGTTTTTAATAATGAAATAAACAGAATCACGTACACCACTTCACCTGTAATTACCAAATGTTGTATTTAAAATATTAATAACGGTGACGAAGCAGTTCTACTCTACTAGTCACTCACCGAAATCGTTTTACATGCTTCACCGTGTACTAAGACTGTTTCCCAGTATCCTTGATCAGGAAGTGAAGACACGAATAGACTCAAGTCTACTCCGTTGAAGTTGACACCGTTAATTAAGTTTGTGTTTAGCTACAAGCAAATTATTAATAAAATGTCCCTGTTTGAAAATCTGTAAATGACTAATTTCTGTAATAACCTTAATACACCAGATATATGAATTATCAATATCAAACTGTAGTGAATAATAATTTTAAAATATGACATGATACAACAACAAACAACAAACATGATAATTAATTATCAATGAAATTCAAGGTGGTTTTAGTTCAGGCTGACTTATATAGCATTGGAAATAATTTACAGCTTGGCAGCTAAATCATTGCGTATGGAACAGCTAAATTTCTAACGATGTGCTCTTGCTCTTGTATATATTATATCTGCGTTCTGAAAAAAGTAGGCATTGTGCAACATTGTGGGTATATTGAAACAGAGCCCACTTACATGTAGAACTTGAATGCATATTCGTTATTTTTTGACCCCCCAATAAATTCAAGCAGTACCGTTAGCTCCAAAAACGTGCATCAGCCGCTCAATAAATCGTAATTTTTGTTGAATTATTTCTGAAAAAAGTAGGCACTGTGCAACATTGTGGGTGTAGTGAAACAACGCCCACTTTTATGTAGAACATGAATGAATATTCGTTATTTTTTGACCCCCCAATAAATTTAAGCAGTACAGTCAGCTCCAAAAACGTGCATCAGCCGCACAATAAATCGTAATTTTTGTTGAATTATTTCTGAAAAAAGTAGGCACTGTGCAACATTGTGGGTAAAGTGAAACAAAGCTCACTTTCATGTAGGACATGATTGCATATTCGTTATTTTTTGACCCCCCAATAAATTCAAGCAGTACAGTCAGCTCCAAAAACGTGCATCAGCCACACAATTAATCTTAATCCTTGTTGAATTATTTCTGAAAAAAGTAGGCACTGTGCAACATTGTGGGTGTAGTGAAACAACGCCCACTTTTATGTAGAACATGAATGCATATTCGTTATTTTTTGACCCCCCAATAAATTTAAGCAGTACAGTCAGCTCCAAAAACGTGCATCAGCCGCTCAATAAATCGTAATTTTTGTTGAATTATTTCTGAAAAAAGTAGGCACTGTGCAACATTGTGGGTATAGTAAAACAAAGCCCACTTTCATGTAGAACTTGAATTCATATTCGTTATTTTTTGACCCCCCAATAAATTCAAGCAGTACAGTCAGCTCCAAAAACGTGCATCAGCCACACAATTAATCTTAATTCTTGTTGAATTATTTCTGAAAAAAGTAGGCACTGTGCAACATTGTGGGTATAGTAAAACAAAGCCTACTTACATGTAGAACTTTAATGCATATTCGTTATTTTTTGACCCCCCAATAAATTTAAGCAGTACAGTCAGCTCCAAAAACGTGCATCAGCAGCACAATAAATCGGAATTATTTCTGAAAAAAGTAGGCACTGTGCAACATTGTGGGTGTAGTGAAACAAAGCCCACTTTTATGTAGAACATGAATGCATATTCGTTATTTTTTGACCCCCCAATAAATTCAAGCAGTACAGTCAGCTCCAAAAACGTGCATCAGCCGCTCAATAAATCGTAATTTTTGTTGAATTATTTCTGAAAAAAGTAGGCACTGTGCAACATTGTGGGTATAGTAAAACAAAGCCTACTTACATGTAGAACTTGAATGCATATTCGTTATTTTTTGACCCCCCAATAAATTGAAGCAGTACAGTCAGCTCCAAAAACGTGCATCAGCCGCACAATAAATCGTAATTTTTGTTGAATTATTTCGGAAAAAAGTAGGCACTGTGCAACATTGTGGGTATAGTGATACAAAGACCACTTTCATGTTAAACATGAATGCATATTCGCTATTTTTTGACCCCCCAATAAATTTAAGCAGTACAGTCAGTTCCAAAAACTTGCATGAGCCACACAATAAATCGGAATTATTTCTGAAAAAAGTAGGCACTGTGCAACATTGTGGGTGTTGTGAAACATAGCCCACTTTCATGTAGGACATGATTGCATATTCGTTATTTTTTGACCCCCCAATAAATTCAAGCAGTACAGTCAGCTCTAAAAACGTGCATCAACAGCACAATAAATCGTAATTTTTGTTGAATTATTTCTGAAAAAAGTAGGCACTGTGCAACATTGTGGGTAAAGTGAGACAAAGCCCACTTTATGTAGAACATGAATGCATGTTCGTTATTTTTTGACCCCCCAATTAATTCAAGCAGTATAGTCAGCTCCAAAAACGTGCATGCCTGTAACAGTCACAACAATAAATCTTATTCATTTTGAATATATTTTGGAAAAAGTAGGAACTGTACACTATTGCGGGTGTAGTCGAAAGAAGCCCACTTTTATGTAAGACTTGACTACACATCCATCATTATTTCCCCCCCCCCTCCCCCTCACGCCTCTTAATAGTTTCAACACACTTTTTCACCCAGAAGGTATGATCGGTCCCAACCAAATTTGGCATGTGTTGTCAGGTAGACCTACCTAATCACCTCTATTTTGATAGTTTTCTAGTTCGCATCACATTTCATGACAGCTGGGTAACACATCGAAATCACCCCAACTCTGCTTGCTGTATAAGGTGCCTGAGTGTGTAGCGCGCCACGGCTTGGCTGCGGCGCCTCAACGGGCTCCTAGATAATAGTTTAACATGGAAAAAAAAGTTGGGCCCATGAACCGAAGAAGTACCGAATTACTTAGGTTTTGTTCGAAACCATACTAAACTTTTCAATTTGTGATGTATGTTTATGGTTAATATTATTTCATAGTTTTAAATATTTCCATTTTATATTGAAATTAAGGAACTAAACAGATATCATGTCGTTTAGCTCATTTCGTTCTGCAATGTTATGGGGTCGGTCGAACAACTGCCACTTTGCTGTCGATACTTCGGCGATGATGGATGAGAGATATCTACTTTGCCGACGTGTTTTCGGAGCTGAGAACACTTGGAGCCCAAATCACACGGATGATTTTCAAACTTCAAACAGACATCTGATCGCTTCTGATTTGCTTTTCTCGGTAACCTTTCGATAGTGCAGTGCCGGTGGAATTATGTTGTATTTAACTTTTTCAACAGTTCACTGACAGTGGAAAATTAACATGTATGATCAACTCGGAGACTTAACTCTAATAACTCCTGGCCATGACACGTAAGTAGCCTAGGCCCCCTAGGCCTAAGGCACACTCACAACATCTTCATACCAACACCTTTGTGTATCCAATACTGGTTATTCAATGCCAACTCATAGCTTTGGCCTAGGACCTAGTGTTATTTTATGATCAAAGTTATGCTTAGGCTAGTCTTAATAAACCTAACCATGCACAAGCCTAGGGCCCTATAGCCTAGGTAGGCCTAGGCCCCTAGGGCCTAGGGGAAGCTCGGCTAGCCTAGTAGGGCCTACCGAGGCCACTGTCCCAATAGTAACCAAGGGCCTATAGGCCGTAGGCTTTCCCCTAGGCCCTAGGCCCTAGCGAAAATGGCTAAGATAGGCTAGGTAGGCTAGGTCTAGGGTAGGCCGGGGTAGGCTTCGCAATTAGCACAAGTGTAGGGCCTCCGCCTAGGCCTAACCTAAGCCTAAGCCCATGGTCTAAGCCTAGGGCTTGTTGTATTGCAGTATTAGTATTTTGTTCTTTCTGGGGATGTGCAATTGCCATTGGGTAGGCTAAGCCTAGCGCTAGGCTAGGGGCTAAGCCTACGCCCTACTAAAGGAAACTAGGCCTCGAGGCTACCTAGCCCCAGGCCTATTCATCAGTCAGCTATCTGTTTGTGTTGGCCTAGGCTTCTAAAGCCTACGCTAGGCCTAGGCCTACCAGTAGCCTAGCCCTATTTAGAAAAGGTGGTTCAATAACCGCAAAATAAGAATCCAGACAATGGTCATGGAGAAAGTAGTAGGCCTAGGTCTACCTGCTTGAACCCATAGGAGAGCTCAACCTGAAGGTTTAGGTTGTGTCTGTCTAGCCAAGTAGTTACGGGGCTACCTAAAGGTGTGTTTACTGTTCAGCGTTTCACGCTACGCGGTAGGCGCAAAAGCCAATAGGCCTAGATTGCTAGTTTGCAGCTGTTGTTATAAGAAATCCGATAGGTATCCTGATTGGTTGGTAATGTTTTAGTGGCCTGTCATAATGAAGTTACTCCTTTTGATTGATTGGTCGTCGTAATGACTATTGACATCTGATACCCGGTAGGTCCGTTTTAAGAATTTTTGTTTGTTAACCAATTTCTTGAGACTAAAACAATAACAATTTAACACGTAGACGTAGGCCTACATGTCCTATCCCCTTATCACTAAACCAATTGGTGTGAACGCGGCCTTAACAAATGCCATTGGCTGCCGCACCTATCGCTGCCAAACCAAACCAAACCCACAGGATGTCATGGACTTCTTATAATGTGTGACTAGGCTACTATTTGGAGCCCGTACACCCTACACGTGCAGAAGTGCTCGATGGCCGGTGCGATAAAAATGAGTGTTTTTGTTCCTGAAAGAGTCAGAAGTATTCCTATAGGCCCTAGGCTAAATGGTCTGCATTTACGACTGTCCTTGCTGGCCAGTGGCGTAACGAAATTTAGGAATTACACGACTGTAAGGTGGGGTGGGGCAGTTTAAAGAATCATGGACCGAAAACAGACACATTAAAATTTAAAAGGGGGATTTGCTGTTGGGATTTTTTTAAATTACCTACTGTCTGTTTCAAAACTAGGCCTAAATTACTTTTTAAAATTTATTTAGGGCCCTATTATTTAAGTTTTGATTTTGATTGGAATAACCTTCGCCGATTTATAACGACTTTGTGTCTATTTTGGTTTTTAACGGATGTTACAACTGGTTGCTTTTTAATGAAATGGTGATATATTGAAACCTAAAGTTACCGGTACCTACAACCCTTTAATCTTGGAATTGTAAAGAACAAGCATTAGTCTTTAGTTCTCTTCATACACTTACTCTGTTAGCAGATCCACCCTCTAGTTTTCAATTGATCAAAATTAACCATATTTTATTTAGGCCCTACTCCTATCCTTGTTGCAATACACAGTGAAAACATGCTAAATACCGGTACTATAAAAGAATGATGAGAAAACGAATGCATATCTTTGCGTGTTCTGAGTTTGTGCACAGTTTCAAGACACGATGTTATAAAGGGCCATTTTCGATTGGTCTGATGCTCTAGTAGGCCTATCTATGTGGAACAAAAAAGAAGCATGTTTAAGCCGATTTAAGAAATTTCCCAAAATGCAAATTTTCTCAAATTTCTGGATTGAACAAATTGAAAAATTTGTAGCCCTTTAAAGTCACAGTTACATAGGGTTGCACAATGTCAATTGACCGGTCAATTGACTGGTCAATTGACCCGGTCAAATGACTGGTCAAATACTTTTGGTCAATTGACCGGTCAATTGACTTAAAGAAAACATGTGTATATTGCATTTAAAAATTAAAATTATTTGAATTTTCATATTTGAATTTGAATTGTTATGTAAACAATAACTTTCTTTCTTTCTTTTTCAAATTTAAAAAAATTTTAATTAGGTAATATTTAATTTTAATTATTATTTATTATGTAGTTATATTATGAATTATAATAGACAAATAGAATATAATAGCTTCTGGGTAAGCTGAAGCTGAATCGGAGAAAGGGACTGATGACAGCATCGACGATGATGATGACGATGATGATATGCCACTTAAAATGCATTTAACAAGCTTTTAAATAAAAAAAGCTTTTGTCACAACATTTAAAAAAATAGGCCTATATATACTAATTATTTAATAAAATAAAATTTATGATTTTTTACATTTGGCTGTCAATTGACCGTCAATTGCCCAGTCAATTGACCAAATTTGAATTTGACCGGGCAAATCCCATCCCTACAGTTACAAGATATAATTTTTAAACGGTCACTTTTGTGTACCTACAGTAGCACTTATTAGGCTACCTATGCTATAGATTATGTGTAAAAAATAAATTTTTGGGGTAATAGCCCCTTTAACTGCGCAAATCATAATTTGCAGCTGCACAAATGACTTTTGCAGCTGCGCAAACAGTGTCCAGCTGCGCTCTAAAATAGGCCCTGCTTTATTGAAATTTTCAATGACCGAGAATCAACGGCTGACAGATAACCTGAAGAGATTAGGCCTACGATGGTTCTACAATAACGACAGGTTGTTAGACCTACTTGTTAGAAAGTAAGGGTAGGGTAGACTCCCAAGCAGACTGTCAACCGATTTGCAGTCAGGTTCAGGTAGGCCTACCCCGTCTGGGCCCGGGGTAGAATTGGCCCAGAGCATGGCTCTGCTTATCGTAAAAGGCGATTCAAGAGAAAAAGTCCACCTCGCTAACATCAGCTAGTATGAAGGATAGTATTTTACTCCCCGAAAATAGAGGCGAGCTCTGGCAATCGTCGTCGGGGACTACGCCCCCTTCCCGTGACGACCCCTCGACGACGATGACGACAACGACACCACGAACGATGACATTGACGACCGCGACGTGAGAACCCCCCCTTCCTCCCCTTACCCGTGGCTGGTTCTGACCAGCATGGGCTCCTCCTCCCCCCCCTAGGTTAGAGTGGTGCATTATGACCTAACGGTTGACGCGTCCTTAATTCAAATAAACCAAAAAAAAAAGGTAGGCCTAAGCAATTTACAACACAATATTGGCTTTAAAATTTAACCGTTATTCATGATTGAAATTCTCCTGAAAACATGTTTTAGGCCACCTTACAAGGGCACTTTTCCAATAAATCTCATCTACGGCAATAAAGCCTCTGGCGCTGGCGGTTGGGGCTTTGCCCCAGACCCCAGACTGCCTAGCCAACCTCGTGGCGAGGCGAGGTGGAAATTGAATAAAGCCCAATTTACCAACCAACCCTTTCTTAACTCTTTCTCTCCTCTCTTTCTCTCTCTCCTCAACTGTTTCTTAAATCCGCCCCTGAAAAATACCATTATAATTTATAATTTATCCTAATAGACCTATGGCACTAGAAATTTTACTTTTTGGAAAATATTTGAACTTTTTTTACATGCCTATAATAGGCCTATTGGGATCCCTTGTGAAAATTCAATTTTTTTGCAGAATGATTTCCATTTTTGGATTGCACACAAAACTGTTGTCTTTTTGCCCTGAATAGCAGTTGTTAAATTATTTGAGATGTATGATGATGCCTGTTAAGATCCAAAAAACTTTCCCTGCTTTGAGCTACAGAACAACACAATGCAGCTAAGTAAATCTCCATTTAGGAATTCTATTTCTCCATCAATGAACTACTAGTTAGATAGTTTGGACAACGTTAGAATTTACAATCTTGATTATAGTTGCCATCACACAAGCAAGCGCGTAGGAAGGGGGGGGGGGGAATGGGGGGGAATTTCCCCCCCCCACTTTTTACCGTGACGCCCCCACTTCAGAATCTTAGAAATTCAGTCTCGCCGTAAATACGCACGGAAACAAATTCTGAATAACGAATTTTAGGTGATAAGACTATTAAAAGTGATTGTAATCCATTATACTTACTGATAATGACTTGTTTTGGCACGTCTGCAGTGTATTCTCCACTTCCCTTTCCCTTACCTTATACCTCCTTAAGAGTAATAATGAATGACCAACAATTTCGACAATCCTATAATTGTTGGACGTGATCAATGATAAGCCTATGCATATTCAATGGTTGTAGCATGCATGGTCTATCTCTTAACTATTCCAATTTTATTTAGGCCTATAGTTTTATAGTTTTTACTGTACAAAAAATACATTAATTTGGTATTGCATTTAGCCCACGATTTTTTTCTAGAACGCACCAAACACACTCTAAAAACCTAATTTTCAAAATTTTCGCCTGCGGCGCTGTAGTTGGGGGCCAAACCACCCGTGCTTCGCAGCAGATTTGTTGTTCTCCCCCCCCCCCCCCCCCCCCACTCGAAAAGGAGTTCCTATGCGCCTGCACACAAGTCATCATCAGAGTTGAGAGATTTTGACACCAATCCCTTAATTTCAAACAAAGAAGAGAGAGAGGAGAAGGATGAGAGATGAGCATGGGCAATGCCAAAGAGAGAGAGAGAGGAGGGGCGGGGGGTTGATAAAGTTTAGTTGAGCTGTATGGCCCTCAAGGAATATGCTAAGGGCTATGTGGAGTTGATAAGGAGGTGATGAAAGATGACGCCCAAAGCTTTGTAATTTTAGTACCCAAAGTGTGGAGGGTGACTTAGTTAAAGGGGGTTGAGGGGGAAGACGACAGCTGAGTGGGAGTGATAGTGTAGACTGCTGAGGGTAGTTATGGTTAGGGGGTTGAGGGGGAAGACAACAGATGACTATGAGTGGCTGGCTGGTGACGCATGCGATGCGGTGACTCGCACCATTCCCAAGTTGTTCATCTGATAAATAATGAAAATTGGGTGTTTAGATGCTGCTATTTTTTCCACTTTAATTTTAATCAGAAGGATTCTTCACACCAATTTTGATTTAGGCCTAATTAACATTGGCTTCTCTTCTTTATAATTTGTTGATGAAACATTGCGATTTAAGTTATAATATTAATGCAAATTCGATGACTATATTTTTTTCAAATAATTATATGAAGAAAACCTCATAACCTAAAGTTTTTTAATGTTGGCACAAAAATAGATTACAAATGCTAAAAATGACACTTGAAATGTATCTCTGAACTGGTCCCAACCCCATCAGACGTGCAACAGTCCCCAACGGGGCGCTGAATAACCCGAATGGAACAACGGCCGAATCGATCGTGGTGTATTGGTACTTGCCACGCTACTCTTTTGGTGTTGGACAGAAGAGGTTGAGGAGGAAAATTGGCGAGTAACACTAACACACGATTCGATTTCAGGCGTTGTTCCATCCTTGAAATGTATCCTCTGAAACTTGGTCAACCCTTCAGACGTGCACAGTCTCTCCACTGCGTAAATCCTTGAAACCTCCGACTTTCTTCGTCCCCCTCGCTTTGGCCCGCGCCACCCCTCCCCCCCCCCCATTTCCCGACCCACCCGCCGCTATTTTCGTCACCAGTCCAAGACCGCGAGGTCGCGGCGCCTTTAGTCGGTAGCACCGCGCGTGTTACAGCATCCTCGCAGCATCCGTCGCCGTAGTGAGACCTATAAATACCCAGCGAGTGATTCATTCATTGACGTCCGAGCATCGACGAGTGAAGACAAACATATCGGGAAGAATGGCAAGTGAACGGTGTGAGGGGGGCTAGCCCGACAGAAACAATGTCTTGGTTTTGATCCTGTGTTGGTCTTTCGATTTAATTTACGATTAGGTTTAGGACACGAATCCTTGGTGAATTCTGTAGGCTACGCGTCAGTGATTTTTTACAGATAAAGTTCGGAGTCTATTTAAAATTTTCAACGAAATGGTGTGGAAGTGTGATGACGAATCTGCAATCCTATTATTCGTGTTAAAGAAATCCAAGTTAGTGGCGTACTTGTTTCGTTGTAATTGTGTAAATAGGTTAAACTCAACAATTTGCTTACAGTTGATTCTACGCTCGGTCGTCGTTAAGTTACGCCAAGGTTGCCCTTTTGGCTAACGTTCATCCCACAGGAATATCCGAATCCGATGTTGTGGCGAGAACGCTTTAGGGAATAGGGACGGCATAAAAAGAATGTCGAAGTATAAAGCTGGCGTTTCTGGAACACGCAAATCGTCGAGAAAGCCGAACTTGCGAGAGGAACAAACTGCACATTGGTAAGTCATCGCCGTAGAGCTAAATTAGGCCGATTGACGAGCCAATAAAGGCACGTGATTGTTACACTTTATTGTGCCATGCGAAGCGTTGTTACGTGATTGTAATGTTATTTTTACGACACCCAATGTCGAAAACTTTGTTGATGGTGTGATGATGACAAATCATTGTCTTTTGCGGGGGTCGAGTCCCTCGTTGTCTTAGGACTTGCTCCAGATAATTGAAAAATATCTAAGTCAGTGGAATGCAGCTAATTTACCTGAATAATAATGGATAATGTGTATTCCCGCCCGGAATCGAACCCAGGTCCCCCGTCTTTACCTACGGATACTCCACCAATAAGCTATCAGTGCACACACTCTCAGAGCAAACCTTATAAAAATTAAATTATCAAATAATAAAAGTCACAAAAACTTTGCTTATTTTTGCAATTTAGGTTAGTGACGGTATCTACCTCATACGTAAGGCCTGATAGACCGGGGTTTGATAACCGATCGGGTCTTCTGCAGAACAGGCCTAGTGTCATCTCCATCTTTGTCATAAAACAGGCTTTCTTACATCCACTTACATTTGATAATTTTTTAAAACAAAGACGAAAATGATTTAATAGCTCTTGTTTTTGTTGCTTACCTATATAGAGAGCGATAGGAAACATGAGGGCGTGGGTTCGAATCCCGCATGAGGGAGGTAGTTTTGTGTCATTCATCCTCATCGCTAATCTGTCTTCTCGAACAAGGTTTTAACGGCGATGACGACCACTCTAATATGATAACAACAAATAATTATCAACACATCATCAAGAACAACATCTCCGTTGCTTACCGCCCGGGCTATTGTCGTAAGGAGTAAGGACACTACGTCATGATATTTGTCCTTGCTCTTGCTGTCGTCGAGTGCGTCATTAATCAAAGAACAATTACGATTATCTACAACTTAACGCCAGCACGGATGTGGGCGTGGCTTCGTCGTCGAGGGGGGACGTGTTAGGGCCTACGATGTGTGGTGGGAGAGAAAGCTATTGTAATCTTGTAGTGAGGGGTTTGAGCAAATATCAATCTATGATGACATTCGTCGGTTGGCGCAAATCTGTGTTTTAACGAGTTTTGTGCCGGCGGAAGAAATTAAATTCGTGAACTTTCAGAAATTAACCGCGGGTCGGGATCAATAACATCCTTGACATTTCAAATCGACATTTTGAATGTCAACCTCTCAAATGTATCAACCCTATGCAGAATCTGAATCTGATGGAGGCCCCGATCGAACTCTGTGAACTTCTATGATGTTGGTACGCTTCCTGATTATGCACTAAG